>NW_017556656.1:3148754-3345925 GCF_001854935.1 Bemisia tabaci
CAGGGCGAGCTGGTGGTCGGAGTCGGTTGAGTCGCGGTAATTTTAAGAGGCTCCCTGCGTGTGACAGCCGACAGACAACACAGAAATAACTCACGCACCATCTCGCCCCGAGTTGCCAAAGTTTGAAGCGAGACGTCATCGTTTCTCCTTTCTTACCTACGTTAAAATCATGGCGACGTTCGGTTGTTCTGATTCGCGTTTTTACGAATTTTCTTTGGTGATAGGTGGAAAAAATGATCATGTATTTACACTTAAGGTAAGTTTTGATTATAAATCTTTTTGATTAACTTTCAAGCTAAAAATTTCTTATTTTAGTTAAATTAAACATACTTAACGAAGGTGCGTTTAATTTAATGGTTTGAGTATGTGTATACACATTTGATAATCGTATTTCCTCGTTATAATAAATATGAGTTATTTTCAGATCACGTTAATTTGGATTTATATTATCTTACTTTTATAGCCTCTACAATTTGTTTTATAAAATTTTGATATTCTCATTATATAGGACAAATTGTATCAAGCATAAAGTCTAGAATTCTCAATTTTGTTTGCTTTCCCCTATATTTTTCGTTTTTTCCTGATTTCCATGGATAAATTGGACGTGTTTTTTACCCCTATACCGTAAAGGGCATAACTCAATGAGAGCCCTGTTTACTAATCCATACTTCCACTATATTCCACATACCTTCCATAACTTCCTTACTTAATACTAATGAATCCATACTTTCACGTCAAAATCGAGACACGCCATTACGCCAGAGGAGTGGTGATTATAATGCTGAAAAGAATTATGTGAAAACTAATCGAATCATATCGAACTATGTGTATATGATGCGCTGATAGTTCCTTTAAAGTTTATCCTTTTGCGTTTAGTTTTTTTTTTATCATAAAAGTCCAAGTGTTTAATAAAAACCCGGGATTTCCTCTCATTTACCTTTAAATTTTCACGGGGGAAAAAAAAATTCTCCGAAGTTTGGAAGGATCGCAACTATTTCATCCTATGTCTGATTCGTCAAGACCGAGTAAAAGTTGACCATCAATTCTGAAAGTATGTTGACATCGGACCTATAAGATAGGAGATTAGCGCCAATTTACTGAACAATTTCATAACTTTACCGGGAATATTTGATTCCCTGGTGTATCCGTTTATACGAGGCCTTCATTGCGAAGCACCATAGCGTTACAGACAAATCTAAGAAAATTCGATGACTTTGACGCTGTGGAGGTTCTTTTCGCTTAATTGTTAATTGTGGGCAAACAACGCGCACTTCCGCGGGACACGCAGGCCATTCTTCGAAGCGATCAACGAACAGCAATTAGCCTTCATTTCAGTGGTTAGGCAAAATTGCATCCTAGTAGTTGATATGGTTGTATCTTTAGAATTAAGGCTGCATGCTTCGTACTAACGCGTGCCATTCATTTTCCTCGGATACATTCACCTATAACAAAGCTATTTTTCCATGCATAATGTAAGAGAATGACGGTAATTCATTTCTTTTAGCGATTGTCCTTTGAAGCAGTCATTCTCAAAAAGGCTGAAGCACAAGGAATGAAAATACGAGGAGAACTGTAAAATCGGTTCAAATTGACTCGTTCTAGGTCCTAGAACTCAGAACAATAAACTTTTTAAAAGAAATTTCAAAATCAAATCGTGGTCACTTCAGAAACAGTCCCACAGTTTGAACCGGAAAATGAGAAAGACAATTTTTTGCAGCTGTCCCATTTTTAAGATCCAGGTTGCGGGACAAAAATGCATAACAGTCCAAGCAATTACAAATACACGAATCAGTAATTTTGAATGATGATACTGGAATTTTCAACTTTTAGGCGCCTAAGTCTTGCTGAAAATGACCAATTTTCGTATTACAAGCTATGATTTTCTAAATTTAAGAGAGAATGTATTGGCGTTCGTAAAGGATAACAGCGACAACTCTGCGTTCTCGTCCCTTCACCCCCTTTCATCTGCCTCACCCTCCGACGAGGATATGTCCCATCATGAATCGCAGAGTTGTCTTCCTTCCTGAGTCCCCAGCTCAGAANGGGGGGGGGGGGGGGGGGGTTACACGTCCGTCGCAACCACCTCGCGATGAACCGTGAATGTTTACATTTTGACTTTCCGGCCTATTTGTGCTGACAAATCGTTGAAAATTAAGCGTCGAGTCGTTACCCGTGACAAAGGACCACAATTAATTTCGACGCCTTTTTTTCGTCGGAATTATCCGGCCGTGCGCACACTTTTTTTCGTTACCACTCGACGACCCGACGTGCTCGTCGCTTTTAAAAACGAACACTTCGTCGCTCCACTGACTTAAAGACGTATCTGCACATTGAGATGAGTCTAATTGTCCGTATAGCCCCTCGCTTTTCGAGGCTTGCATCGATAGTCGCTTACGCCCTCACGAAAGAGGAGAAGGCTCGTCGATGAGATGAAAAATGGGAGCATATAGAATCGTGTTTGCGTCAGCAAGACTTGTTTTGAAAGGATCGGAAGACTTTTGATGCGGGGTCGATACGGGTTGACGAGAATCTCATGTACTAGACATTTTCAGTGTCTGCGAAATACATGTAGGTACTTCCTTTGCAACAGCTACGCAACTGCGCACTTAGATACCTCAGATACATGCACACATCTGGAAATGTTCGATTTTTTAGTTCAGTTTGTATATATTTTTTCGCAACATCTGTGCTTTCTGCACCTTTGAATTGAAAAAAAAGTCAGTGTTCGGGAAAGCTTAATTCACTTTCACAATACAAACTTAATGTCGGAACGGCAATTTTTTGCATCAACTGGTTCATACAGGAATTATTAATTGACTAGGAAGACGTGTGTAAAACGGGACAAAAGTAAATTGTGCAGAAATGGAAGTGACATCATGTGTATAAGCTCTCAGACTCTCCGAACGTTTATTTTTGTTTGACACAGCTAGATTTTCATATCAATTGGATTGATTAACAAGGCTCTTGTGGCTTTTGGCAGGTAAGAACCTCCAAATGAGCCAGATTTCCTTAGGATTCTGAAATGTATGACTTAATTTGATCATTAAATTATGATGAAAAATTATAATTTTTCTCATTTTATAAATGTAAATGATTTCATCAGACATTCAGACATGCATGGGCTTACTAAATCTTACATTGTGAAGATAGGAGCTCATGACCATATGTATTGCAAATTTTTAGTTTTAGAATTAAGCAGTGAAATTTTTTATATAGAAAAACAACGTGCATGATTCAAGATATAGACAATGATGTTGAATCGTATGACCTATATGGTTGTGGGAACTCTGCATACGTTTCTGCTCCGGGTTGCAAAGCCACACTGAGAAAAAACTATGGTTTATAAACCAATTAGAGGTAAATATGGAACACCTATAATAGTCGTAAATAAACTAATGATTCTCGGTCTGTGAACCATACTAAGGTCTCTGTACCTAATTAAGGTACAGAGACCATAACTAAGGTATATGTGCTATTATTATATGTAGAGGTACTACTATTAGTGGTGTTCCATATTTACCTCTAATAGGTTTATAAGCCATAGTTTTTTCTCAGTGCACCCCGCACTCAAAAATGTGTCTGAAAAAGGCATTTATATGGCCGTAAGAATGTTCGGTCAGGTTAAGTTGGGTTAAATCAGGTTAGTAGGCTATTTGGATGTATTTATGCCAAAAAGAACTATGTGCATGGGGTTTGTGTGTGAGATAGTTCCTTTTAGCATAAATACGTCCATTTAGGTGATACATTAGGTTAAGTTAGGTTAGTTATGTTAGGTTTAGGTTAGTTACGGTTAAGTTAGGTTTACTTTTCTAAAAATACACAAATCCTATTGTCCCACAACCATTGTCACAGAGGGTTGTGCGTTTGTGTGTGTGAGAGGGGGGGGGGACAAAAGTATGAAAGAAACACTAAAAATGTGTGTGTTTCAGACTAGTGTGTACTTTTCCGCCTCCGTGTGACCCGCCTGTCCGTAAAATATCCTGTTTGACCAAGACGACCAAGAAACAAAGTCCGATTTTCGCGTTGCACTTTCTAGTGTCCTAACACACACACACACGAGAAAGCGGTGTCGAATTTCTGGCCCCTCCGAGCGGAAGCGAGTCGTTGGGGGTTTAGTGGATGACGCGAGCGGGCGGCTGGCTCGTTTATTACAATTTTTAGGTTGTTAGGACAATTTTCAATGGTGCCCGAAATGAAGAAATATATCAGAGAAGGAACCAATATGGAGGCCGGCCCCCATTACGAGGCTCCTCGGCGCTGCGCCGCGCGTCTTTTTATGTCGGGGCTGTGAAATTA
The DNA here is from genome assembly GCF_001854935.1 of Bemisia tabaci. Classification (NCBI taxonomy): domain Eukaryota; kingdom Metazoa; phylum Arthropoda; class Insecta; order Hemiptera; family Aleyrodidae; genus Bemisia; species Bemisia tabaci. The sequence goes on from NW_017556656.1 coordinate 3,153,051, forward strand.
ATGCCGCTCGCAAGCAATAAAAGTCTCCCGGCTTTTAACTCGCGACTCCATTCCGTTTAATAGGCGTTGTTAGCGGCGAGTCGCGAGTATTTATTTCCCGCCGAAAATTATCTCCGTCTTGTGTAACGCAAATTACTCCCGTGTTTTATTCGGCCTCCGCGTAATTATTTCATTTTTAATCAAAGCCGCATGGCCCGACTGTCTCCGAGCCCCGGCCACGTCGCCGCTGCGTTTTGAGGAAGCCGCGGCTCCACAGACACTCCGCGACGCGAGCGTTGGTCGCGCCGTCGAGTGTATTGATTTCAATTCTGCCTATAGGGCTGGGCACACGTTCAAAGTGAGGCTTCAAAGTGGTGGCTGTTTCGTCAAGTGTTGCGCATCGATGAGGTAATCGATGGCAACACCTGGCTAAACAGCCACCATTTTGAACGTGTGTCAGTGGCGTGGCGTGAATTGCGATATATCGATTGTTTTGACATTTAAACCTATGGTAAAGAATCGATTATTAAGGTGTTCGCTACGAACACCCTGTCTATCGATCCTTTTCCATAGATTTAAAGGCCGATCAATCGATATATCGCAAAGCACGCCACGCCACTGACGCGTGTCTAGCCCTTATCGAAGAGATTAGTAACGACGAAATTTTTGAAGTCGAGTTTCCTTTAAAACTAGATAAATCTTAAATTAAAATGGGATAAATGATGATGGGGGGATAAATGATAGTAAGAAAGCAGTAAGTGCAGAAAAATTGACGTCCTTTCGGACGTCGTCGCTCCTCTGACGTAAGGGCGTATCTCGATATCCACATGAGCTCCAGAAATCAAGTATTTATAAGCAAAACAGGGCTTAGGTGGAAATTGCGGTACACCCTTACGTCAGGGGAGCGACAAAATAGCGGGTATAGTCCACATTGTTTTACAAAACAGCTGTGCTTCCAGCTACTTTGAGTACGATGAAACCTCCTCTCTGCAAATATCTAGCTTTGAAATTGTTTGTTGTTTGTCCAAAACCACGCATTCATGCAAAAATAGCTCATACTGCTAACTACCCAGACATAAAATAATTAGGACCTTTTATGAAGTCTAATCTGAAATTCGTCAATTTTGAATAATCCAAACAATTTCTATGAGTCTTTCGGATTATTAATCATGAGAATTTTGTGAGGAACGCCTCATTCATTTAATACAATTTTTCCTTTGGAATCGAGCATTCTTCTGGGTCTATTCAGGGGGAGGCTCTGTGGCAATGAACAGGCTTAAAATCATTAACACGTGTTCTCGCGATTGCCTTGCGCGGGGCAATTCCTCGTCGCGTGCCGTCCGTGGAACCGTGGCTTAAAAAGTCACACTCGGGTTGTCTTCTCGTAAACGCTGGCGGATATCCTCTCTTCATTTCCACCATTACGAATTAAGCTGTCCCAGCTGGTAATCCCGACGAGCCCTTTTTCCTGCCCCCATTCGGCGTGCTTTCTCCGGCAGGGTCATTAAGGGTCCCGGCCGAATCCATCGTCCTCCTCCATACATGTTGCTTTGGAGTCATTGAATCAAATGTGCTGAAGAAAAATACTGACGATTCAGTGGCGTGGCGTGCTCTGCGATACATCGATTGATCTGCCATTCACACCTATGGTTAAGGATCGATAGACATGATGCTCACAACGAATACCTTAATAATCGATTATTTACCATAGCTTCAAATAGGGAAATATCGATAATCGATCACACGCCTCGCCACTGTGACGATTATCCAGACTCTCTATGACTACCTTAATTGGCCTTTTCTTACATTTTTTTTCAATCTTACCGCGACCTCATTCGCAGCATAGAATGGAGCATTGCGAGTTCACGCCTCGCGTTGTCGCGCCTTCAATTTTGCAGATGCAACACGGACATCCATCGAGTACGAATAGTTGTATCTCGACGCCGCGCCGGCATCAACGATAGTCTTCTCTCAGGCTCTGTTTCCATTATTTACGACAGGAACAAGTTGAAAACGATAAAATCTGTCAGTTAACCTCAATTACAGCATTTAAATATACGAGCACGTGATCTGAATTTGTTTAAATGTTAACCTATTAAGAGTTCATTATTCAGACTTTTCCGAGGATAGTGTCCCTCATCATCCGCATGCCTTTGAGGATATCCTCTAACCCCCAAGCAGTTTTTCCAGATATTCTTATAACCTCATTGACGTTCAGATGCAGTTTCATGCGAAAACGTAGACATGGCTGAATGTTGAAAATCCTTGCCACTGAAAAAGTATGGTAACATCTAGCATAAGTCTACTTGATTTTTTTACACGGTGATACTATCTGGTGAAAATAACCAGAATTAATTCAAATTATATCTTATAATAGTATTCGCCAGAACTCCGGTGACACCGTAATATGGTAAATTCTACCATAGAGTCTGCGGGCCGATTATTGAAATTTATAGACAAAGCTATAGACAAAGAAGACACAAGGAGTATAGGGCGATCCTATTGGTTGCAAAGCAATCGGTGATTCTTATAGACTGAGGGGGCAAATGATGAACTAACTGTCGGGTCTCTCGTGGGTTGCTGTTAGTTAGTCCATTACCTACTTCCTACGTCCATTGCCACCACCCGCTTCCACCAATAGGATCCCTCCAAATCCCTTTTGTCGTCTTTGTCTATAGCTTTGTCTATCAGTTTCAATAATCGGCCCGCTGGTGTGTATTACCATACTCAGATCATTGTGTCAGAGTACGTTCAAATCTACCATATTTTTTCAGTGTGGTTGAGATTTGGTGACGTGGCCGTGTGTGCGACTGCATCCCACTCGAGTCAGTTGGAAGCTCGTAATCCGTTACCATTACACGAGAGAAGGAAGCGCGATATATTGCCGCGGTAAAAAATGCCACGTTGTAAGTGTTGTTTTCGATCGCAGTTTGACTCTTGACCCCCTCCGAGCACCCGAGCATTTGAGCACGAGCGATACAATCTCGGCATATTTTCGGTGGATGTAATGGACGATTCACGTTGGAGCCGTGGGGATACTCCGCCAACTTTTCTTCTGTTTCCACTCGATTTGCCTTTCAAATGAATTAAACTAGCATCGTTGCCATTTTCACACATCATCGCTTTTCAGCTTCATTCCTAAAAATGAAGGCTCTCAAAGGTGCTATCTATACTAATGTAGGATATCGCTGAAATTCGGATTTTTTTACCCCTCCCACTCCTCCACTTGTAACTCTTCTAGGACGTCAGTCACACACTGGAAAAAAAAAAAAAAAAAAAAAAAAAAAAAAAAAAAAAAACACATTGGATCTAGAGTCCAGACTCTTGTTAAATCCGCTCAAATTAAGAGGCTTGGTTATTGATTTTAGCTTAAATCTGATTGAATCAAGAGTATTTTTTCTTGTCGATGTTTTTAAGAGTCTGGACTATAGATCCAATGTGTTTTTTTTTTCAGTGCAGAACCACATACGCACTGATAACAATATTTGTGTTCTTATGTTACCATTGATTAACCCTCCAGGGAATGAATTAATTTTGGATCAGAGATTCTAGGGGACACTTATATATTTTGCAGCTTGCATAAAAAACATAGAGTACCATTTTTTTCACAATTTAAAATTTTTGGGAATCAGTTATTCAAAAAAAGAGCAAAACTAAAAAAACTTGCAAAATTATGCCAGAGGAAAGGTCCAATTTTTAACAACCCCAAAAATACGTTGTTACAAATTCGTAACGCTATGTCATAGAGGGTCAATATAGGAAGTGAAACACAACCAACCCAAATTTTGTGTTGATTTTGATACAGTTTGCGGTAAACAGCGCAGAAAACAATTTAGAGACTGGGAAACCCTGGAGTCAACCGGGGGCTTGGGTTATTTTGTGTTTTACTTCCCGTATCAACCAAACTTTTGTGTTGAGTGTTCTCTCTGAGCACGTATATTTTAATACAATATTTTATTACATAAAGATTTGAGTTTCAGTTGAAGTTATTTCGTAGGTAGAGTTAGAGTATTTTGGGACCTGATGTCACGAACGGCCAGCGAGATTATAGCGTTTTTGACATTTTTCGTAAACTCTGATAGACTCATTCCCTCTCTCATTTAGTTTGTACCTTGACATGCCCTGGTTCAACGATTTGCTCCGATTTATAAGTTTTGTAACCGGTGGAACTGTAATACTTGTGATCGCTTCAGACACCGAGGAATCCTGGCATATAGGAGCCAAATAGAAATGGATTCATTTTGTCTCATCGCTCACTATGAAATGACTCCACATATGTAAAAAAGAGATTATACATGGGCACGAAGGGGCCAATATCCTGATTGGCTCAGACATCCTAGGCATTGTCCACAAGAGCACAGTTTGGGCGAATTAGTTCCACGAACTGGGGTTTTGCGGAACAAGTTACAGCTAACAATACGTCATCATGAGTTTCTGGAATAAGTTCGCCCATAGCTCCGCCAACTGCGCTCGTGCCGACAATGCTTTAGGCTTCATAAAGTTTTTAGGTTGAAAAAAATGGTGGATTTTGCACGCAGATGTTTCAAACCCACATAGAATGAGGTGTCATTTATTTTTATCACTTGACTTTTACACAGATCACAGATTATATCGTCCGTTAGGTGGTTTTACTCAGTTTCGGAACAAATTGTGTGCATTAAACTCGTATAGAAATTTTCAACCTAGACCTCTCCTATGGCAAAGCTGGCAACAACTGCAATGGTCGATAAACGTCGGAGGTTTGCAAAAGACCCCTTCATTCCAGAGTTCCCATAATTAGTTTAGATTCGGAGGGTCTCTGTCAGTCTCGTAGTAATAACGAGGTACTTCAACTCACACTGGAAAAAAAACACATTGGATCTAGAGTCCAGACTCTTAAAAACATTGACAAGAAAAAATACCCTTGATTCAATCGGATTTTTGCTTGAATCAAAACGAAATCCGCTTAAATTAAGAGGCTTGGTTCTTGATTTAAGCTAGATTCTGATTGAATCAAGAGTATTTTTTCTTGTCGATGTTTCTCTCTGTGACTCTAGATCCAATGTGTTTTTTTTTTTTCCAGTGTAGTCTGGTGGCCCATTGCTCTCTTTTAATGCCTATTCTAAGACAAAAAGAGAGCTTTGATCGTTGACTTACCGCAAATTATCAAAAGTTGCCGAGTCCAAATGGTATTGACATCGGATGGTATTAGCTTACGACTACCAAAAATTATACTATTGCATTATTTTTCTCGAGATCAAGCAAGTATGGCACCTAAAGTTTTGGTTTAATTTTCACCATAACACACACTGGAAAAAAAGACAAGAGTCCAGACTCTTGAAAACATTGACAAGAAAAAGGACTCTTGATTCAATCAGATTTAAGCTTAAATCCAGAACTAAGCCTTTTAATTTGAGCGGATTTCCTTTTGATTTAAGCTTAAATCTGCTTGAATCAAGAGTATTTTTTCTTGTCGATGTTTTTAAGAGTCTGGACTCTAGATCCAATGTGTTTTTTCTTCCAGTGCACGTGTTTATGTACCGATGGTTAAATGTCCAAAAAAGGACAAGTACTTTGTTCTGGTCTGATTTGAAATGACGAGTCTCGCAGCTTCGCGAGTTTTATTCGACACGACAAGGCAGCAACGCGATTGAAACCTATTCAACTAAGTTACATCCTGGCTTACTGTGCCATTTCAGTCCGGGAAATGTTCAAATGCCCGAGTGCGGGGGAGGATCATGCACTGCTCATCAGAATTCAACTCCCACTGAACAATTATCATCAAGTCAGTCACGATTACCCCCTCGGTGAAGCAATAGTCGTACGAGTGGACAAACAATGAGAGTCGTAGTAGCTTTTCGGGAGAAGGCGAAGAAGAGGAAGCGAGGGAAAATAAGGAGACAACGAAAGCTAATAGGGATATAAAACTGTAAAGAAAAACATTGACACATAATTTCAAAGAGGGCTTTGAAAGTTTACAAGTCAGATTTTGGGAATATTAAGGAGGTAACATAGGCGGATTCGGACATTCCGGACGGGAGAAGGAGGGGCCCGAGAGGCTTTGAACAGAAAATTTTCGAAATTTTAAAGCATCTCATATACCGTTTAAATCCATTCCGTCACGAATAATTACCAATAAGTTTTCATCCTTCTTCTTTCCTACGTCCCTTCCTTCTTTCCTTCTTTCTTTCTTCCCTCCTTCTTCCTCCTTTGTTTGGGCGAACGGTGGAGGGGGGAGGCGTACGCCCACTACGCCCCCTATGCTCCCTCCCCCCCCTTTTGACCCGCCTACGGGAAATGCAGCGTCTTAACTCATTAGAATGCCGGAATCATACAAGTAACCGTGTTCATTTTAAACAAGGGTATTTTTAAGTCAATAGTTTGATCTAATTTTTAAATAACATTCTAGAAAATTTTCTGACTGAAAATGAGTAAAATTAAGTGTCTTAAACGTGGCTACATGGACTTTATTCTGCAAAGAACCCCAACTTCTAGCTAACTTCAGAAATAGCATAAGTTCCATTAGTTTCCCTTAACATGCGTGCGTTTTTATGAATAAGCATGAAATAGAGGTATTTTTTAGCAAATTGTGGCCTAATTAAATATTTACACTGATATTTCTGTAAGCAAATAGAGGAAAATGAAAAAAAAAATGTACGTAAATGTATGATACAAAAACATGTTTATGTTTGCCAATTCCCGGTGCCAGATTTCAGTTTACGTTTCTTTTTCCTTAAAACACCAAAGTGTTTTAAGTTTTAAGGTGAAAACCGAAAATTCACATGGGGCGAAAAAAGAAAACAAGTGTAGGTACTATATTTCGGTTTATATTTTTTCCTTGTCTCTTCACAACAAAAATGTAAGATGTTTTAAATCAATGGCAAATATGAGTTTAAGAGTCTTTCAAAGCAACTGCAACATGCTGAGTTTGCTTGATTTGATTTGGAACATCAATTCTAGCCTCATCAATAGAAATTCAACTTTATACGAGGAAATTTGTACTTTGCGAAGCAGTTATTTACCATCTAAATATGTATAAAATCCCAAAATGGAAAGTTCCATTAAAATTACTCATTATCCACACTAAAAATATTAATACTCGACCTCTGAGCGTCAATCGATTGTGGTGACGCCGCGAAATCATCATAAATCATAGTAATTAACCTTCAGGATCAACTCTGACAACATTTAGGTAAGTATTCCGCAGATTACAAATATAAAGACTCGTTACATGGCTGTATAATGACGCTTTTACAGTGTGATGGTTTCAAGGTAAGTACTAATGAAGTGGTGGTGCTTTACTGTGAGCCATAATCAATTTTCACAGCAATGCGTATGAAAATGGGGATTTTGTTTTTTTGGCACGACTGTCAAAAAAGAAGAAATTACGTCCTTGTGTTGCAATGTTTTCTCAAATTCATGTGGCCATTTGTATTTATCAATTTTATACCCTCTAATGACATTTATCATGATTTGGTTACATTTTGGGAGAGAATATTATGACAATATATAGAATTTTTTCAAATAGAACGTATACTTTAGGCCTAACAATAATCATAACAATTTAATGCTGATAGATCCAACGGTTTGTCTACTGTTATGATGATCTTACTAATTTTGAGCATCTGAGCCAATATGACAGGACCTATTTTTTTATCTGCAGTTATGTTCCCTTTGAGAGAAAAAAGAAGGAGAAAGAATAAAATGTGTCAACTATGAAATTAAGTTGTTCCGTTCTGTTCAAATTGTTAAGGAAAAATTCTAGATATGTCTCAGGAATCCATTCCTTGCTTTCACTCTTGTCTGATTTAAGAAATACATACCTCCGAATAAGTTACGGAGTTACAGAGATATTAATCTGAATGATTTACCACAGGGTCACAGATTAAGCAGTTGAAATTCACTTCGGCACGGACCGGATTGTAATTTACATCAGATCCTCTTCATGGGAACAGGTGTTCAGAGTCAGCATACATGCCGTAAAAAACCGATCTCGAATGATTTAAGATAATTATACCTTGACTTTAGATACAAGGATCTTAGACTGTCAGTAGCCCATAAAATAGGAAAATCACTTACTCTATTTGTCTTTTTCAATACGGAAAATAAGCCGATGGTTAACTAATCAGTTGATCAAACATTTTCAAAATATTAAGTCAACACGGAGACGCTTCCTTGCTCTAGGATTTTGTCATTTTAATCTTTCTCGTAACCGAAAGAAAATACAAATTACAAGAAAAGCTTCCACTTTGAAAATAAAGGTTAAACTCTTTATTGAACCAGTAATGTTCCAATATTGACGCACAAAATAAATGAATCTAGTGTACGTATCCAAACGAGTAATGAGTGATCATCTCTCTGTTATACACTAGTCCGAAAGTTTCTACATTTTGTCCAAAATTTTGGAGGAAAGGAACTTGATCGTAAACTGGTATGGTGTATGGCGCTCCTAATTATTAAAAGAAGTCCCTTTTTTAGTCAACACCACCAAAATAGACCAGTTTCTGATGTTTGCAGCGGTTTCTCGAGTATAAGCTTACTGATATCTAACTGATTTACTCCAACTTAATATTCCAATGCAAACTACCTNAATTTATTTTGTTAAATGATAACGTATTTTCGCAACACGCACCTGCAGAGAGAGGTGGGAGAAGGAGACTGTGAAACTGGGAGATGCGGCCCGCACAGGGGGGGAAGCGGAGAGCGAATCGCGGCATAGAGGAAATTCGGCGGTTCGCTAACCCCTGCGGACCACTGCTATAGGAAACAGCTGGACTGATGAGCGGCTCTCCTCTCTCGTTCTTTTCCCCTCCCTTTTCTCTTTGCTGTGTTCCCTCTGCGAGCGCGGTCCGCACTCGTCTCCGAACCCAATGCTCACGCTCCGCTCTGCGCCCACTATGGTCCACAGACCCTATTTAACGGAACTTTAGTCAAATTTTGAGGGTGGAAAAAATTAAAGTTTGGCACTACAGTTTTATAATACACACTCTCATGGATCGTCACCTAAGTTTTCATCGACTAATAATGATTTATAAGATTGTGACGGACCCTAACGACAGAGCGCGCGACAGGTCTTCATTAGCTGATTGTAAGCCGCATTCGGTGGTGCGTTACAGGGTGTTTATTTTACCGAGTTACGCCTCATCTATGTAAATTTTTGGGCAACATGGATCCACCTGATGGCAAGTGACTTCCTTTTCACCCCGTTTCATTAATTTTGAACCGAAATTTGTATGCTTTTGAACGCTCCAAACATACGCCAAAAAATGCTAGAAATCAGTGAAATTCGTAATTTTTAGGAAGCTCTAACTTTTTTTTAATTCTAGTTAATGCTTTGCGGATTGAAAAATCTTTTTCAACATATCCTTAAGTTTAAAAGGATGCCAATTTAAATTGCGCCTTTTTGCGCCTAACGGTCGAAATCAATTTTTTTCGGAGTGCTCCTCCGTACATCAAAATGTGGAATATTCCATGCATTTTTGGCGTTTTTGCGGCTGTTAAATTTTTTCTAGGTACAAAATAAAAGTATTCCGATATATTTTGATCTACTGAGTCCGAAAATGACCTTTGTTTTTTCTTATCACCTCTCACTTTTCCGAAAAAGCTACTTTTTCCCGGGAAAATGAGCAATTTTGACGTATTTTTGTCATAATTGCAATTCATATTGATAAATTATACTGGACCCGTGATAAAGAGATTCTGTCATGTATATTAAGCTGCTAAATCCGAATATGACATAGGTTTTGGTTTATCACCCTCCAGTTCTCCGATAATGCCGATTTTTCCGCGCCTTTTGGGGAAAAACCTTTCCCGGACTCTTGTGATAAAAATAAGGTTTAAAATCGATTTCTATGTTTGATATATCGATTCTTATGTATTTTGACTTGCTAAACCCGAATATGACCTTAGATTTTTCCTATCACCCCTCATTATCCCGGAAAATTCAATTTTCCTTGGAGAACGAGCTTTTTTGGTATTTTTGCGACGATTTTCCGTATTCTGAGGAAAACGGGGGGTTGTAAGAGGCAAGTTGAGGTTGAACTCCAGTTGAATGTTTCTTAAGACGTCAGAGAAGACCTAAATCTTGGAAAATCGCTACAACTCCATAGAATAGGAAAATTGGCGCAAAAATACCGAAAAAGCTCGTTCTCCAAGGAAAATTGAATTTTCCGGGATCTTAAGGGGTGATAGGAAAAATCTAAGGTCATATTCAGGTTTAGCAAGTCTAAATACATAAGAATCGATATATCAAACATAGAAATCAATTTTAAACCGTATTTTTATCACAAGAGTCCGGGAAAGGTTTCACTCAGAAGGCGCGGAAAAATCGGCATTATCGGAGAACTGGAGGGTGATAAACCAAAATCTATGTCATATTCGGATTTAGCAGCCTAAAATACATGACAGAATCGCTTTACCACGGGTCCAGTATAATTTATCAACATGAATTGCAATTATGACAAAAATACGTCAAATTTGCTCATTTTCCCGGGAAAAAGTCGCTTTTTCGGAAAAGTGAGAGGTGATAAGAAAAAACAAAGGTCATTTTCGGACTCAGTAGAACAAAATACATCGAAATAGTACTATTTAGTACCTGAAAAAATTTTTACCTGCATGTTGCAGAGGTCAACGGTCGCAAAAACACCAAAAATGTCCATTTTTCCGGGTAAAATCGGCTTTTCCGGAAAATTTAAGGGCGATGGACCAAGACGGAGGTCATATTCGGATTTACCGCCTAAAAATACATGAGAATTATCTGATCTCGACCGAGAGACACTTTTGTTATTATTTTTATACATGTCAAAATAGGGTGGAAAAAATCTTCAGTCTTAAAAGCGCCAGAAATCACATTTGAAGTTAAGTGTCTCGGTCAGGATGTTACTATTTTGTTAAACTAAGATGTAAAATGAAATCAGCGACCCAAAAAACATAAGATCCAACACCTTTTATAACGGTGCAGTGCATTTTCGAATGAAGTTCCGTTAAATCCAGTCTGTGGACCATAGTGCGGTGTGGACCCAGCACCATTTCTCCACCTTGTTACATACGGAGTTACATACATGTTCGGGTCACTTCTTAGTGTTTTTTCCACTTACTGATATCGATACGACAAATATTCTTTTTGGAGGAGGAATCAAATGATCGTTCTTCAAGATCAGTAGCTTTCACTGTTCAAAAATCATCAAATATAGAATACTTCTTGGAAGCATTAAAATATTGCGAGGCTGGAAATAACTTTCAAAAACTTTGAAAGGGGGTGGTGAAGATTTTTGACCTTCCTTCCGGAAAATGAAAAATATCATAACGTTTACAACGAAGGACATAATTTTACGGGAGGCGCCAATTTATGTACTTTCGCGAGACAGCCTCGCCAGGCAAACTTCGATACATCTCCTACACCCACCACAGCGGGCCGATTATTGAAATTGATAGACAAAGCTATAGACAAAGAAGACATAGGGGGTATAAAGCAATCCTATTGGTTGAATTGTGTGGTTCTCATAGACTAAGGGGGAAAATGGTAGACTAACTGTCAGGTCTCTCGTGGGTTGCCGTTAGTTAGTCTATTACCTACCTCCTTTGTCCATTGCAACCACCCGCTTCTACCAATAGGATCCTTCCAAATCCTTTTTGTCTTCTTTGTCTATTGCTTTGTCTATCAATTTCAATAATCAGCCCGCTGATGAGCCTTCTGTCTCCTTGATTCAATTTCTCTCCGGCGAGACGGAGCACCTTAATTAAAACTGTGAAGTTGAGCCCTTCTTTTGGTGGTGTCGCCTTGAATCCAGTGTCACGAATGCCAGATCGTGCGAAAAAAGCACGCAAAACCGCAGCAGAAAATCGGGGAAAATTCGAAAAGTCGCAACAGCGCTCGTTTGTGCAATGAATGAACGCAACCCTTTATTAAGGGTATAAATCGTGGGATTTGGGCGCGGCGGGAGGGGCGGGTCAGACGAGGGCCAGACGGGAAGGCGAAAAGCGACAGTTGCAAGTTATGAGTGCTCGAAATTGAAAAACGGAAGTTCCGCAAAGAATTAATCGGAGGTCGTCCATCATTTTCGCGCTCTGTCCTGCTCTGCTGCGCTAAGGAGGAACGGCGTAAGAGCCTTCACACGTTCTTAAACTTCATCTGATAAAATACGAGTTATCAGGGAAATTCGTTCTGATTTTTCTTTTAATTTTTCATAGAAACGTACTCGTAATATAACCTACAGTATCTCGGAATTTCAAAGGAAAATGTCCATAATTCTGCTTTAAAATGAACATTATATCGGAGAAAATTTGGCAACTTCCAAATGTTCATAGGGCGTTTTTTCGCAGAGCAGTAGCTCTGTCCTATTATATTCTCGTTTTTCTAACCCTCAATGAAGGATCCGATGGTGTCCTTATGATTGTTGCGAATTTCTTGTCATTTGGTACGTCTTAAAGTGTCTCTCCTCCGTGACTGAAAAGCACGTGCATTTCAGTTTTGCTCACATTAAAATTAAACGTAATTTACCAAAAAAACCTAAGCGCTGATGAATTAAATCATAAGTCGCTGTCAAGGGCTCGGGTCTTACTTGCGTTGTTTCGTTTTACTTCTGGAATCTGCCCATAGTTTACCATAAATAGTCGTCCCTCCGACGTAAGGACGTATCTATATTTCCACGTGAGCTCTGTTCCCCGTATGGACCTATGCTTCCTGGGGCTCATGCGGAAAGCCTGATACGCCCTTATGTCAGAGGAGCAACGAAATAGAGTAAATCTGACCAGATAGTATTAGAAAAAATCACAGCTTATCCCCAAGATACCACTTACTTAGTATAGTGGCTTTGTGAGTTATTGAACGATTGGCATTAAGTAAAAATTGAACCAATTTCGTATCAACTTTGCGACACAGCTTAAATTGTGCAATTTGGTGTATCACTTGTAGCTGAAAGATTGTATGGCCCAACTGAAATTTGATTTACATCATCAAAAAATCTTCTCTCGGACTACACTGGAAAAAAACCACATTGGATCTAGAGTCCAGACTCTTAAAAACATCGACAAGAAAAAATACTCTTGATTCAATCGGATTTTTGCTTAAATCAAGAACCAAGGATCTTAATTTGAGCGGATTTCCTTTTGATTTAAGCTTAAATCTGATTGAATCAAGAGTATTTTTTCTTGTCAATGTTTTCAAGAGTCTAGACTCTAGATCCAATGTGTTTTTTCCAGTGTAGTGGCTTTTTGAGTTGTTGAACGATTGACAGTAAGTAATAATTGAATCAATTTCGTATCAACTTTACGACGCAGCTTAAATTGTGCAATTGGTGCATCCCTTGTAGCTAAAAGATTCTATGACCCAACTAAAATTTGAGTTACATCATCAAAAACTCTTCTCTCGGACTAGAGTTTGCACACTAAAAAATCCATGTCGCCGCCAAGATTTTGTTCCCTGATAAAGCGAGCATGTGAAACATTTGATGAGTTATTCATCTCGAATGGGAGGGCCATTCCTCATTTTTTGACTCGCGTTTAAAATGAACGAGGAACATTATAATAACAAAAAATTCTACTCCTGCCGCTAAGGGAAAGGGAAACGCACAACTCTGAGGCACAGATGTTATCAATCATCTATTATAGCCCGTGAAAGGTTTAATGTATGCGCACATATTTTAAGGCACCAATGTATCTTTCGATCTCGTGCTGACTTGCAAATCATAGTGGGATGCTGCTAAATATTTGAAAAATCTCCAATTGGAAGGTCACGGTGCCATGCCTGATGACAAGCAGAGGTCTCAAAAGAAGTTGGAAAAGGCAGAATTTTAGTGAAAAGCAGACGTATTTGATCTTCACCACCCAAGAAGAATACCTACACCCTACACTGAAAAAAAAAATCTCGGTGTATTTACTAAGGAAAGGGTAAAATTACCAAGAATTCAGGGTTCTATTTGATCCCAGTTTTTTCTTGGTAAAATTACCATGTATGGAATTGGTAATTTTACCGAGAGCTCTCGGTAAAATTATTGAACTCTCTCGGTAGTTTTACTGGACCTTGGTAAAAACGCCAATATTTTTTATCGACTGTGGTAGAATTACCGAGATAAAATGGCAAAGTTACCGGCAATTGATTACCAATAAAAGTGGTATTCTTACCTGAAAAAACAGTAAAAATACCGGGTTTTAGGTAAGCTTACCAGTCTGTCTTGGTAAAATTACCAATAATTGGTAAAAAAAAGTGAGATGGTAAAGGTACCTACGGACCTTGGTAAAAACGCCGAGAAATTTTTTTCAGTGTATGTGATCTTCACCACCCAAGAGGAACACCTAGCACCGAGGTTGAACCACAATACTATAAACCAAAAAAAAAAAAAAAAAAAAAAAAAAATTAACAATGACCTTTGAAAATACCATAACACAATGCATTTTGTTAGAAGTTAGTAATTTGGATCCGTCATCAGCAATCACCGTCAATTTGCGAGGCACCAGTGGTAAATATTCAAGGGTAAGTAAAGTTCAGAATTAAAGAAACAAGAGGAGAACACTACTGATCTTACCTTAAATAATTTAAAGATACGCTTTCTTTTTCACGTAAATGCATGTTAAATACTGGCACACTCGCATGATCATGTAATGAAATCAGTGACTTCAGTTGGGATTAAAAAAATAAAATGTAATTAACTGACTGCATGACAAGGAGTTATGTATCACAAAGAAATGAAGGCGTTAGCATAGCTCATTCTAAGGTCATTACCAATAAAATCTACGTTATACCGGTGCAATAATTTGTCAAAATAACAAGTAAGCTGCATGTACATTGCCAAGCCTTTGACGTGTCAATGACTGTTTGTGACACGGCAAAGGTTATATTACAGCACCAATTAGTTCAAGTGCAATACTAATTCAGTCGGTGAATTGTGCCAACTGGATTAGTTGGGTCAATGATACAAGATTTATCTTTTTTTATTTTTTTCTAAAATTATTTTCTTTCATTTTCTCCAGTAACGCTTTGTTCAGTGCCTACCATGGTAGGCAGTGTTTTTGGTGATGTGTTCGGATTAATTCGAATACTTTGAAGACAGATATTTTACGTCAACTTTGTGGATACTAATAATATGTCAAAATATTTTTCATCGTCCTTTTCTGTTGTATACTTTACATCTGACATCACAAGCTGTCAATGGGAGCACTCCTACTCCGGAGAAAATTTTGAATTCTTCAATTTATCAAGCTCGCATGCATCATAATTTATCAAATTGCGTAACGAGGGGAGAACCCGACTAAGTATAGAAATTTAGAGAAAATGGAGTCAAAACATCTCCAGAACCGAATCATTGGATTCTAATTTCTGACATCGAATCGATCTCAATGGAGAGACCGTTGCGTGATTTGACGGATTAATGGTGTCGGGACAAAATGACAAGAATTAATCGGTCGATAGGAGTAGATTATAGGTTTTATTCAAATTATCGAGAGCTCGGTGGACCTTATACATGAAATCACTTCAGACGGAATTAATGACCGGTAGCAATTGATGAATTGTCTCTGAATACTCTTTTGACGCTCTGAAATCTCTTTGGGTGTGGTTCATGCATGATTCACACAATCGGAATGTCAGACTCCGGGTCTTGAGTTTTTTATTTGAAATGAGCTGGTAGGTGCACATAAGTACTAGTTCACTCGCAAGGTCTTGCACTTGCACAGTTTATCTGTTAAAATCACTTTACTTCCTCTGCCTCGTCATAACTATCAAACGAGGTGCGTGGGGGGCAAGGCGCATAGGTGCAGTTTTTGCTATTTCGAGTGATACATGTTTCAAGTTTCGAAATTACATGGATCCTTACGGCGGTAAGAAAGTTCAAACTGACTTTTAGATGCTTAAAAATTGGAATTTGGGGGTTGATTTTTCACGACATGCATTGAAACTAGTTTCACTTGAAATCGTGAACATCTCAATTCTTTCAAAAACTGCACTTATGCGCCTTGTCCTCCTAGCTCTTCAATGCTTGCGTGGGAACATGATGTGCACAGCGTTAACTCCGGAGAGAAATCCGGGGTAGGTAAGACTTTGCACTGTACCTGGCTGGATACTCTCTATTAAATTTTCGGAGAAATTAATAATTGCTGAATTTATTTGTAATTATTTGGGGAACTCATCGTCCTCAGTGTTGGGGAATTTCAGAGCTTCAGTGGAGATTCTAGATAAGGTCCAGGGAGGTCAAGACAGTTTCCGTGAAGCGTAGCTCGGTCCCCGACATCTCCGAAAATTTTATGTTAAGTTCACTCGATTTATTTACTCTTCGGAACCTGAAATATCTTCTACATGGGACATATGGACCTTATTTTGGATTATGGAACCACTATTTCTGGCTCATTTTAGTAACAACATATATACCATTGTTTTCTCTATGCAGAAAGGTGCTTTTATAAAAGAGCCAGAGATAGTGGTTCCTTTTTGCATTATGTGATCCATACTATCCTCTCCTTGCTATCTCAGGAAAAACCCTGATTTTTTCAGTTTTTCTCGCTCATTGTCAATTAAAGTCACAGCTAAGTATAACTCAACGTATATTTTCGTTACAGAGAGAGAGAGAGAGAGTACCCTTTAGGAGAATTTTATTTGACACATAATGTTTTCAAGTTCGATACGACATATTGTGAGTACGTTTAGCAGCATATTCAACAACAATTTCACACCACCTATCAACTTTCATCAAAATAAATGTTGCCTAATTTACAGAAAATGTGGCAATCTAAATTTTTTGAATTTTTCGATGCATTCGAGAGCTTGACTTTTTGAATGGTAGCTCCGATGGTCTTTAAATCATAAAAATTCAACAGCAGGCCAGACATATTTGTAGACAATAATATTGTTTATATCATTGAAGGTAAGCTGAACATGATGGCGTACTAACCGATCGCTTTTTATCAGATGTGTATCCTAGTAGTATCCATTCAGCCATCCTGTATCATAGAGAAACATGCAAAATTTGCGCAATGGGATGTGCGAAAGGTATCAAAAGGTAAATATATAATGCCCGGCTTACGCCATATTGATTTTTAGGTGAAAGGTTCTATCCGTGGGCGCTGAAATCCCCCCCCCCGCTGCACACCCATTCCCCTGGCTCCCCCTATAGCAGTATGATGTCATACGGGTTCACCAATTAATTCGGATGCCCGAGGCAATCAGTTGTTGCTGGTAATCAAATTTAGACGAAAAATAATTATTAATGTAAAAATGCAAAAGTACAAAGTTCTAAACAAAGAAAACGAATCTGAAACTGAAAATTGATTCCCTTTTATAAATTTTAATTGAACCATGAACATGATTGGTTTTCTGACGTTCCGTAAGTTTTGCATCGTAAGCAGCAACAATCTGAACTAAAATGCTGCTCGAGTAAATAAAAGGATAGCACATACATTCTCTTCATCATAAACTGTAAGTCACATTGTAAAATATTGCACACATATTTTCCTCTACTCGTCCTTCAAATGCAAATATCCCACCTATCTTTATTTATGATGGATTGTGTGGAGTTAGTCTAAATATGCAACAATTTTCCTGGATCATTGAACGTTTCCAACATTGATGTGTCTATAGTTTTAAGCGTGCTGCAGACAGCGACCTTTTTCCGGATTGTTCCCTTCTTCAATAAAAAACGATCACTCATTTGATGAAATCATCGTAACCAAATATGTAGCAATGGATCGGGTTCATGGTGCAACTAGTCGTGATTTTGGTTTAATATCGAGTTATATTGATTTTGAGGATCGCGGTCAACCCGTCTTTATGATAAGAGCTGTAGTATCGTAAAATTTTTCGAGAAAGTGTTGAAGTCAAAAGTTTATCCCTCCCATCAATCAGGGGCGCAAAAGAAAACAGATTTTATTTTACCTCTTGAGTTTTTACACTATTTGAACAACTACATTGAATGTTCTCATAGCCTCTGAAGTATTTACCGTTTAACCCCGACGTGCAAGTTGCATATACTTGACACTGAAGGCGTTTTCTCCCCACCGGCATTCCGAGCTGATATTTTGTTGCCGACTGTTTTTTGACGAATCATTAGTAGTTGTATGATTCAGGCTGATCATTCTCCTCCCAATGAAGGATTTAACCACTGATACTTATTACGAGGAGAGGGGGACTAATTTTCAAATGCACTTAGAGAAACTGGGAGGTTGCCCCCCCCCCCCTTCTAAGAAAGTTTGAGCGTTGTGACAATATGTGACATCTAAAGAGAAATTTTTTGCAATTCATACCAAAAAATGATTATTGATAAGATTTAAAAGGTGTCACACATAAAATGTCACAAGGTGATTATTCAAAATCTCTTGCAATTCCAGCGCCCGGTGGAATTTTGAGTTTCGCCGGCCAATTACTTTATTTTGCTTTTTTTTCTTTTCTTCACACACCAAACTGTAATTCTGCAATGTAAGTACAAGAGGCATGCAATCTTGCAACCGACACGTGCTCTTCAAACGAAAGGACTTACACAACCTGAAAGATGAATGTTCTTCATAAACAGAAGAATCCAATCTACTTAATTTACGGTTTTATTTTAATAACTGAAAAGATGAGTGACATGATCGCAAATTAACGCTAACCAACGACTGCTTCACCAAAGTCTAATGGCCAACATCTACAAAGGCGGCCATCACAACTGCAACTTTGTAATGTTGTCATTGTCACGGATGTGCATTTTTTGGCTCTAAGAAGGAGTAGACCAAATTTACCACTCTATATACTTAGTATGCTGCCATGTTTCTGTTTTTTTATTATTATTCTTGGAAGTCACCAGTTAGCCCACCGAAAGCGAATGGTAGAATTTGAGTGGGTTTTACAAAAATTGGCGGACGTCTCTACCACTGGATAGGTTTAATCGAATTTATCATTTTCAGACCATTTCATTGGGTTTGTGATCTCATTACGATAACATTAAATTTAAAAACCTCATCGAAACTCTTTATTTTGTTACAGCGAATGTTTTGTAGATTACACATTTTGGTATATATTTTTATGGCGAGTCCCTAGAAATTCAGCATTGAAAAGGCCATCTTTTGAAAACGAGGTGGGTTTTCAGTTACAGCGATGTATCTATGCTATTCAAAATTTACAAATTCGCGAGAAAATTGCTTTTTAATGCAATGTATAACCCGTAAAAGAAATAATTTACCTGGATAGGTTATGTTTTAGGCACTCAGATTGCCTAGGTCGAAATGTACCCAAACCAAAAGAATTTTGGAAAAATTATCTCAATAAAACAATTGTACATCGCCCAAAGTCTCCCTAGGTTATTAGGATGCCGTTACCTTTTATTAAGGAAACAAATGTATCTCCTAATAACGGCACTGCACGAAAGCAATGCTGATGAGAGTAGACTTTACCAAATAATATCATTTTAGGAATGACAAAGACAACAGGATAAATGTCAACTGTCTGCCGAATGAAAACAACAACTCACCATGGTTGGCAAAGGTGACATATAGTCCGGAGTCAGATACTGATTCCCATTGCTTGAGGTTATCATTTTGGTCGATTGCTATCTTGTAATCCTCGGAAAAATTCCAACTTCGGATGCGAACAACACAATTTTCACCGATCCATTGATCATGTATTCACAAAAACGAAAAACTTGAATGAGACTCCAATACGTTCACATTTCCACCAATTCTTCAAAAAATCACTTCCAAAATCAGAGCACCAAAACAAACGATTTAAAAAAAAACCGTTTTTATTTATTTATTTATTTTTTTTTGCACGGCACTAGTCAGTAGAATATTTCGCGACACTGTAAGAGCCAGGAGATAATAAAACTAGGAGCATGAATTGGGCGTCAGAGCGGAGGTATCACGTTGAACTGAGGGCGCCCATGTCGAACGGGTTGCACGGGGAGCGGCGCGAACTTTGACACGGCCGCGAGGAGAGGGCATCGCCGCGTCGAGCGTCTTTCAGCTACTAGCGCGGGGCGCCCCGAGCAGGGGTTAGTGGCAGCGATCCGCCGCTAGATAGCGCCAGCGTTGTCGGTGCAACACGCGCAATGATCCGATGATTGCCGCTGTCTTGAAAGCTCAAAGCTGAAGTCTGTTGGGCTCTTATGTTGGTAGCGATGAGATAAATGTACGAGCAAGATTAATGACGCCGCGGTGTGCGCTCCGACGCCGTAGGTTTATATTCTCTCGCTCCGTCTCTCCTGCCCGTCCTTCTTTTTTATTCCTCGTTGAAGTCTCCTATTTTTATCCCTGCCGTGCTCGCCGTGTTTATTTCGCGTGCCCCTTTTCGCACCTTTTAATTTTAATGGGTATCGTTGGTCTTCGCTCTCTTTTACCGACGTCTTTTCGCTGGATTGTCACAACTACTTCCTGTGTTTCCTGGAGTACTTGTGTAGCGAGAGTAGGTATGGTCAGCTCCCTTCATCACTGGAAAAAAAAAAACACATTGAATCTTGAGTCCAGACTCTTGAAAACATTGACAAGAAAAAATACTCTTGATTCAATCAGATTTTTGCTTAAATTAAAAGGAAATCTGCTCAAATTAAGGGGCTTGGTTCTTGATTTACGCAAAAATCCGATTGAGTCAAGAGAATTTTTTCTTGTCGATGTTTTTAAGAGTCTGGATTCTAGATCCAATGTGTTTTTTCCCAGTGATGGATACTGAGGGCATTATAGGGCAGCCAACCCTCCAGTACAAAAACGTTCACTGAAATCTTTAGATTCCAGTTCCTAATCCAACAGGGTCAAGAATGTTTATAAATGAGCGTTCTTCCGCAATTGAATCGTAGTTATAACGAAAACACACCAGCTCGATGACCTGAAAACGCCCAATTGTAATTAAAGACAGTCAATTTTCAAAGGGTCATCAAAGTTAGCACATCTGTCCCAACTTTGACTTTTAAGTGTCCTTAAGTACTTGCCTTTTGGCACCAAAAATAAATTTATTAGACTATCTTCTTCACCTACTGTGCAGTTTTTCGTGTGCCTTGATTATTTCAATTTTTTTGAGTTGGCGTGTTTTCGTTCTCGCTGATTCAAATATGAGTAAATGTATTCAAAAACTAACTTTGCAAATACGTGCTTTACAAACGAGGGATCGTAAAAAATTATAATAATAGATAGTCCTGGATAATTTGAATTCATAGGCTGGCTACTCTTTTGAGCCCTAACTTAATTCGCGGAGGCATCGGTAAAGACCTGATGGATTTTCGCGGTTTCACAATTTTCTTTACTCTCACTATACATGTACTTTACTTATTCCTTTGATCAAGGCATAAGCTTTGTTTTTTCAGTCATTGTACCGTCATGCTCGTATTAAAGTGATAAAAGTGAGAATAGAAATGTTTTTATCCCTACAGATAGTCGGCACAAGTTGCGTGAAGTGTGAACTCGCAATGCCCTGCTCAATGCTGCCAATGAGGTGTCGCATCAGATTCAGGAGAAAAGATAAAGAGCGAGCCTGATTTTAACTCTCCTATCGTCGGCTGTGTTGCTCACGTAGCCCTTGAAGCACCACAATAAAAGTAAGACAAACGGAGCTAACATAACATAGAAATATGTCGAGCAGGGAAAAACTGCCCGTCGAATTGATGACGGCGCAGAGATACAACTATTCGTACTTGATGGATGTCCGTGTTGCGTCTGCAAAATTGAAGGCGCGATGTCACGAGGCGTGAGCTCGCGATGCTCCGCTTTATGCTGCTAATGACATGTCGCTCAGATTCGGGAGAAAAGTTGAAAACGAGGCCCGATTACGCCTCTCCCATCATTGACTGTGTTGCCTCGGCAAACTTTGAAGCACATTTACAAATAATACAAACAGAGAAAAATTTCATATGGAAATTAAGTAAGAGAAAGGATGCGATTGATGACGGCGCAGAGATACAACTATTCGTGCTTGATGGATGTCCGTGTCGCATCTGCAAAATTGAAGGCGCGATGGCGCGAGGCGTCAACTCGGAATACTCTGCCCTATGATGCAAATGAGGCATCGCTCAGCTGCGGCAGAAAAGTTAAAATACGAGGCCGGTTGATTATATCTCTCCTTTCTTCGCTGTGTTAATACTTTGTTTAATCACTATCAATTTTGAAATGTTGCTATATGCGAAGCGTTCACTATTTTCCGTACTGATAAACTATAGACCGTATTCGATAGTGTTTCGATGTATCGTTTGGTTCAAAACAATAGAACATACTCTCAAAAAAAACCATCAGGATTTAAGTTGGAAAAGCTGAAAATGAGAAAATCCCTTACAATTTCACTTTGCATTGGCATTTGGTACTCGGAGGAATAAAAAATCCATTTCAAAAGACCCGTTCCCTCAGATTTCTGAATTGAATTTTGAGGCTATGTTTATGTTTTGAACCAATCGATATCGATACAATCTCACCCGTTTGATGTATCGAATACGATCTATTGCATCAGTATAAATTCGACCGAATTCATTTACCCTCGTCTGGACGTTTCAATCGGCTTCATCCCCATTTTTTACTAGTGCGAGATAATCTGGGTTGGAATCTCCTACATAGATTTGACAACCATCTCACAGGAGCTCAGAGCAGCTGCGCGCAAGTGCAAAAAACCTGCGCGACGGTCTGCGAGTAATGTGAACCAGATCCTGATTGTGACCAAAATCGGCGGCCAGATCCGAGTATAAATCAACAGTGACGGACATGCGGACTGAAACGAGACATCAAACATCCGAACATCACTCTCTTTGACTCTGAAGTAAGGAAGCACTGGTTCCGTGCACTGAAGCGGGTGGAGAAAAATCAACTTTCAACACACTTTTTCATAGAGGAAATACCTGACAGAGTTCATGTCGCTCCACTTGCTTCACTCCAACTAGATAGCGACAATAGACTGATTTAGACTGATTGTTTTGATCGACACAATGTCATAGAAAAATGAAAACAAACCTATGTTTTTCTATTATATACGGACCGCGTTAAACAGAAAGGAACCAAGCCATAGCAAAATTTAACAGGGGGATTTGATTCTTACGAGAGAACGTTTGTGCGGATTCCTTTGAAAATTTTAAGAAATTTGCTTTGTATTATGGCGAAAATTTATAAATGCGCTCTTGGCACTATCCCTTGGAACCACACCTTCCTAAAAGCCTGACGTCATTTATGGATGGACTTTTTACCCGGTCGTATTATTACAATTTTTTATCGTAATACATGTTTTACTTGAACCCACACCGACGCTGACGAAAGTCTTCACACCTGAAGACAAAATTCTTGTTATTCATGACAGCTTATATTATTTTCTCGCGCGTGATCTTTAGAAAAGGAGAGAGACATTTTGGAATAACGTTTAATCCTTTAGCACGTAAGTGCATTCTTCGCAATACCGAAAGAAACCTCACGACGAGTCTTAATTAATTATCAGACATTGAGAATACAGAGAGACAGAAAAACATGTATGACCAAACTCAGAAGTAAAGCAGGCTGAGAATTCTTTCAAGAGTCTTACTTTTGACATGATGGTTTTAGCCAGCTGTTCCCTATGACAGGGTGACAAATTATTACCTTTTTTTTCGAAAGAGCCATTTTTTATTGCCGTAGGAATGAAGGAGAGGAAAAAATTCGTGGTGGTTTTAATCTGAATCGCTGAACGAAATTGTGCGAGTTGAAATTTTAGGACTGTGAAGAGGGGATGCCGCACATACTCACAAAGCCCAATACAAATGGACATAATCCAAGCTCGCCATATTCTGGTTACGTAAAAATGTTGGAATTAACTCACCAGTGTTTCGGGAATCTGCTCCTCGCCAAATATTTCGGGCATTCCGAAAAAAAAAGAAATGTCGCAGTTTAGGTTATTTTAATATGTAAATACTCTGGGAGTCCTCTGAAATACCCTGTTATAAACCGAGCCAGCCATTTTTGGCGTGCCATCGTCGAGTTCATCCGAGGATTTTTCATGCATCAGTGTTAAGCTCAGCCTTGACGATTTAAGTACCTGTAAGACGAAGTGAAACACACGTTTAATCATTTTTTTCTCAGGACTACACCAGCCTTGCACGCCGGCAATGTTGGTCACAGCTCAAGAATGCGCCGGGAAATCTGTTACATGATTTAATTAATCAATAAAAATGAATTATTCAAACTAAGTTTGGATTCTTGGAAATCCCGAAATGAGCTCACACGCATATTTGAAGTATTAAATGAGAGATTAAGAATAACTGCTCTGAAGAGACGGACTGTACACATTGTGGGCAGGTTAATTTGGCTACACGCGAGATTAAGATAGATAGGTTTTAATTTCGATAAAACTTCCGAGTGGGAGAGAATTTGTCCGGCGGAAGTTCAATTTACGATACATGAATAGCTTCTTTTTCCCCCCTTTTTTCTTTAAAATAAAAAACATACCGTTTACATCAATGCTGAAATTAAGCCACGTGCGCATTGTGAGCAAATCTGCGTAATTTAATGTGGAAGATTCAGAACAAGAACATGAAAACTTTTTCTTTTTTTTTTAAACCGTGTTAACATACATCGATGGTGAAACTACGAGACCACGTATCTCGGTTTGCGACGTCACAGACTACCTACCTGTCATACTTTATTTTTTAAATAGAAAACTACTCAACGTCAGTTAGTGAAAACTTCCGTGATTTTTCCTGTTTGTGCGGAGAAAAATCTGTGAAAATTGTAAGGAGTGATATTGATTTGATCTCCTTTAAAAAAATAAAATGTGAGTGGAGATTTTTAAACACCGCAAACGAGATACGTGGTCTGGAAGTTTCACCGTTGACATGTACATCCAACCCTAATTGCACCTTACGTAGTATCACATGCCAGCAAAACCATGTTGTGTTCTCATAAGATTTATACAATACAACCAATGAAATGTTGTTATGACACAGCAATAAGCAACATTGAAAAGATAGAAATGCTGGATCGGCGCTGTATAGAAATTCATTTTAGTAACAGGAAATGAAATTCTCAACTTAAAATTGCGTTTTCAATGACCGTTTTCTCAGACTATTCACTATTTTGTGTGGGATATTAAGAATCTCTTGAGGAAATCTAACAGTTTTAGAGATTACTTGATTAAACTGTCTATTTGACTCGTAGGTGTGCATGTTGAAATGTTCTCATATTGAATTACAATTGTAACTGAATCAACACAAATTTTGAAAAACTAGCGAAAATGAGTGTTATTTTGACTGTCGAGGTCGAGACTGGAGCGACTGTGGTGTGCATTAACACATTGAATGACGTCATCTTCATTTTTCCCCAAAAATCCAAAAAAATTGTTTAATAATGGACACTAAAAATCACATTTATACCCATTAGCCTGACTCGAGCTGTCTATTAAAGGACTTAGGGTTCCAGAAAAAAAAAACCAAAAAAAAACCAGATGTGTAATGACTATGTACGTTGTGTTCCTCTTAGTATAAATGTGAAGTATTTTTTGCCGTCCAAAAGATCCGGTACAGAGGCACACGCCAAATATCCTTGAAGTTCAACCAAATGATACTGAAATACTAAATGACTCTGATACGTGTCAGCTGAGAGCGAGCAGCTACGCGTGTAGGTGCTCTATGCTAGACTTAAGCAGTCATCATGGCCACTAAGCCATTGACATTTTTTTGACGTCAGTTCTGTTCAGCTATATTTACAGACTAAGTGCTATTCAGTATTTAGTGAATGTATGGTAAGTAGTTGCCAAGTTTACAATGCTTTCAAGCGCTCTGCGACACCCAACCGCCATTCGTAGTGATCTTGATGCAGTTCCACACGTAAATTGTTTTTCTTGTTGAATATCGCCAATCCAAGATTTGGCAGGGCGTCCTTCGCGTTTTCTACCATGAAGAACTCAGTCCAGAACCTTCTTTGGCAGCCTTTTATCCAGCATTCTTTGTACATGAACATTTCTACGCAATGATTATTGATATAATTGTTGATAGATATAGCAATAGACAAAGAAGACAAAGGGGAAATAGTGCGATCCTTTTTGTTGAAAAGAGTGGTTGTCATAGACTAAGGAAAAAACAAATTAGTCCGAGAGCCACATGATATTTAGTGACAAACTTATGACACAATTTTTGACCACTTAAATCGATAGCCTTGCATGCACTGCAGACTTTGGTAAACGGTCGGTCGTCTGTCACGTTGTAGCGTGTGCCAAGGTGACAATTATTTTCTGTGTCGGTGGAGATATAAGTGGTCAAAAATTGTGTCACAATTTTGTCACTTCGTTTTGTCTTGGTGTGCGCTAACTTTAGGGACCCTCGTGGTTTGCCGCTAGTTAGTATATAAGGAACGTATCTCCTATACCGTTGAAACCACCTGCTTTTACAATAGGATCACTCCATTTTCTCTTTCACCTTTTTTGTCTACAGCTTTGTCCGTCAATTTCAATAATCAGCCGGCAGACAAGCCGCCTGGTGCAAATGCCAGACGTGTCCTTTTCGGAGTCCATAATTCCGCGCACTCTTTCGTACTCTGTTCGGCGCTGCGCCCACCTAAAAGGGCCCGCTACTCTTTATTTCCAGCGGAGATGACACCACAAAGAATTTTCAATCGAACTCGAAAATTTAAAATACACGAGAGGAATTCGAGGTTCGGAATGGTGTGCAAGTTCCACCTGCTCCACGTGCTTTTTCCAGGTATCGGATGGGAGCGTGAGAGACAGAGCGGTCAAAAATGTGGAAGTTGACGTAAGCAATAAGCTGACGAAAGTGACACGGCGAGGATCGTCCATCGTCTATTCTGCCGCGCTAAGGAAGAACGCCATATGAGCCTTCAAACGTTGCCAAATTTCCTCTAATAAATCACAAATTTTTGGAAAAATTGATTTATATATTATTCATCCGATTTATCAGCGAATTTAGTCCGTAGTTTGATCTAAAATTTGTGAAAATTTTAAGGAGAAATATTAATGGATTTCTTCCATAATACACTAAAAAAAATTCTCGGCGTTAGTACCTTCACCGTCTCACTTTTTTTTACCAATTATTGGTAATTTTACCAAGACAGACTGGTAAGCTTACCTATAAACCGGTATTTTTACTGTTTTTTTTAGGTAAGAATACCACTTTTATTGGTAATCTGTTTCCGGTAACTTTGCCATTTTATCTCGGTAATTCTACCACGGTCGATAAAAACTATTGGCGTTTTTACCGAGGTCCAGTAAAATTACCGAGAAAGTTCGATAATTTTACAGAGACTTCTTGGTAAAATTACCAATTCCATAGATAGTTATTTTACCAAGAAAAAACTAGGATCAATGGAGAATTTGCAGGTGTCTGAAATTTGATGGGTCCCGTGTTTAAATGGACGCTACCAACTTAGTTGAACACGAGAATACCCTTGGTTCATAAATTGAACAATTATTGGAGGAAATATGACAAAATTATCTAATCTGCTAAAATACATGCATTTAAATGGAAAATGCCGCCAGATGACGTCACAAGGCGGCGCATTTTCTCACTTTTAAATCTATTTTTATACTATTTACCATAGTCGAAAAAAATTATAAAAAATACCGTGAAATCAGCTCTTTAGGCACTTTCAGATGAAGCAATAAAAATATTGCGTGCAAATTCTCCATTAGAACCCTGAATTCTTGGTAACACCGAGATTTTTTTTCAGTGTAACGGATTTCTTCCATAATAGATATTGCTGAGAGGAAATTTGGCAACGCCTGGAGGCTCATACGGCGTTCTTGCTTAGGCCGGGAGTATTGTTGCCCGCGTGGGTAATTACCAGCGACGACACGGCATTCCTGTATTTCGGAATGTGGCGGCGTTGCGGCGTGGTGGCGGCGTGGATGTCCGTGGCGCGCACTTCAAACGGCGGCGGATCGTGGATCGTGGATCCCGATCGTCATTCGTCACTGAATATTGATCGACTCCTTTGATTCCGCCGCCCGGCCCATTGTTCGGCCGCCTTGTTATTCTGCCCTCGTTGCATTGAAATTTGACGGCGATCCTCAGCCTCGAACAATAGACAAAAACGAGTCATGAAATCCCTGCTCCGCCGCCACCGCCACCGCCGAAATAGGCCGCGGCTCCCGAGACACGAGCCACCATTCCGCGCCAAATTTTTCCGAGAGAGCATAAACTGAGTGGGCGAATACAGAAGGTAATGGCGAACAGAGAAGTGCACATTTCTACGTTATAGCAAGCTACACGTAAGTATGCTAGCTTCCGTAAGTTAGAGTCTCTTTATACTGAGATGAGTCAAGCCAATGTGAATCCATTTCTGATTGGTTCCCGTATTTTAGGCCTTCACAGTGTCACAAACGGGAATAAAGATTACATTTTCACCGATTTCACCAAAGATTATAATCTGGAATGGACCAGGGAATTACGGGCTCGGCAAGGAACAAACGGAATGAGAGAAAGAACGGAAAAAGGAATTTGAAAATGGGCCGATCAAAGATTACAAAAAACGTTCAATTTCTGTAATCTTTATTCCAGTCTGTGACTCCATGAGGGGGTGTTATCTAGACTCTCAGTATAAAGGGACTCTACGAGCCACCATTCCGCGCCAAATTTTTCTTCGAGAGCATAAACTGAGTGTCTGGGCAAATACAGAAGGTAATGGCGAACAGAAAAGTGCACATTTCTACGTTATAGCACGCTACACGTAAGTATGCAAGTTTCCGTAAGTACCATTATACACAGAGAGGTATCACAGGGACGATTTCTATATGGCCTGGTTACACGCTCAAAGTCCCGTCAAATTCCGATCAAAATGATGACCAAGATGGCGTTCGAGAGTTATCTAGATTGATGAGTAACATTAACTATGACAGCGTGTTGATTGAAATAAGCATGAAATAAGCACGGATGTGTGGAAATCAGATGAAGGATGAGCCCCACAGCTTCATCATCTACCATCAAATTTTTGCAGGCCGCAGAAATTTGATCGAAGACGGTGCGCCGCGCCGACCGCACCGTGTTTGGCGCAATGCGTGAAGTATTCACGCAGTCTTGTAGGCGCTATGCGTTTCACGCTGACCGCACTGTGTTTGGCGCAATGCGTGAAGTATTCACGCAGTCTTGTAGGCGCTATGCGTTTCACGCTGACCGCAATAGCCGCTCTGTGTTTGATGCAATGCGTGAAGTATTCATGCAGTCTTGTAGGCGCTAATATGCGTTACATGCCGATTGCCGCGCCGAGGGCTTCTCCTTTTCATCTCAAGTCTTCGTCATCATTTCTCTCTTAGTCGCGCCGTTCCAGGCCAAATTGCGTGTTTGGTTTCTCTCTTAACTCGACTAATAAAAGGTGCTGTCTCTTTTATCACTGAAAGACGATAAAATTAGAAATTACTATACTCTCAGAAAATGAGAGATTTTGTAGCATTTTCTCGTGTGTAAGTTTTAATTCTAAATCCGATTTTTTTTATACCAACATTTAAAAAATTGCAAAATTTGCCGCCCCCTAGATTTTTCGCCATGGGCCGCGGCCTATGTGGCCACCCCCTAAATCCGGCCCTGAAACTGTACTTAATTTTCAAGCATTAAGCCGTCTTACGGGTTATTTTTCAACAACTGGCTTAGCATCACTTTTGAAAAGGGCGATAGATGGTTCGAGGTTCGGAGGAAGGCTCCTCTGAGAAGATAGGCAAATGTTTGCAGCGCAATTTTCTCAATATAGTAACATTTTTTTGGGCAAACACATGCGCATGGTTTAATGTGTAGGTTTTCTGATAAGGTGCACAATTTTAACAGCGATGCAGTGGTAGTACAGTTACTTCCCAATAAAGCTCGTTTTAACTTATTTCTCCTCCTCCTTATTCTTCTTCTTTTGACTTGAAAAACCAAACGAGCTGGGCAAAGTGTGCGCAGAGGAATGGATTTCAGACTCTTTTGCTGTGATTTTTGTGAAATTTAACCTGCAGGAGCTCTATCCGTTTGGATTTTATTTCTTGCGTGCAGCAGACCCATACTGCAGTCGTGCTAAGGGAGAACGCCGCATGAACATTCGAGGGTTGCAAAATTTCCTTTGATAAAATGTTTATATTTGAGGAAAGTTATGAATACTTTTCCTCGAAATTTTCAGGAACTTTAGGTGGAATTACGAACAAAATTATCTGAAAATTTGGAAGAAAATATTCATAAGTTTACCAGGGGATCCTTGTTTTATCAAAGGAAATTTGGCAACGTCTGAAGGCTCATACGGCGTTCTTCTTAGGCAGCGTACCCTACGACAAATTTTGTCACGTTTCTACATCGTAGAATTGGAATTTCAGAAGCTCGGCAACATTTCCATACGTTCGCGACTTGATAAGCTCCATATTTTTGACACCGTTCGAGATGTTCCACAATAAAAAGTGTCAATTTTTCCCGGTGACGCAAGCCACAGGCGCGGGGCAGCGCGGCGGCGGGCAAAGTGAAGTTTATGATAGACAGGTGCTGTAAATTATCCGAGCGCGTAAAAAGCGGGAGCGGAAAGCGTTTGCACGCTCTCTCGTAGTAAATTTACTCCCGCGGAGGAGTGAGTCTTCGGGGGGCGAGATCGGGGGAGAAATGTTTTAAAGTTATCGATGAAGTGTGTTATCTTTTTCATTGCTTTTTAGAAATATATATTTTCATTGTGGCGGAGTTTTTCGTCTAACTATCCCTGTGGGATCTCGGGGAAATAACAAAGAGGAACGAGAACGGGGTACAATCGCCCCTTGTTATGGGCGGCAGGAGAGCAATAGTGACATTCTAAAATACCATCTGCTTCACCTTATCAGATGGATACCTCCGCACTTGGCTCAAGTTTTCGCTACCATCTTTGCGCCACACACGGATCCACTTTCTCGCAAACCCGGACCAAAATCAAAGTCAGGACCAATGAGTCGGTTATTTCCAAAGAGACTTAAGCACGAAAAAATTTATTTTTCAAAAACCGGGACCAAAATCAAAATCAGGACCAATGAATCGGTCATTCTCAGAAAGATTTAAGCACTAAAAAATGTTCTTTCTCACAAATCTGGACCAAAATCAAAATAAGGGCCAATGAGTCGGTTATTCTCAAAAAGACTTAAGTATAACAATTTCTTTCTCAGAAATCTGGAAACAAATCAAAATTAGGACAAACGAATCCGGGTTATTCTCAAAAAGACTTAAGCACCAGGAACTCTTCTTTCTCTCAAACCTGGACCAAAATCGAAATTTAGACGAATAAATGGGTCATTCTCAAGAAGACTTAAGCACTATAAAATTTTCTTTCTCATGAACCTGGACCAAAATAAAAATTAAGAAAAATAAATGGGTTATTCTCAAAAAGACTGAAGCACTAAAAAATGTTCTTTCTCACAAATCTGAACCAAAATTAAAATTAAGACTTATGGGTCTATTATTCTTAAAAAGCCCTAAGCGTTAAAATATCAAACATTGAGTTCTAAGGGAGACAGTATGGCTGAGGAATGGATGTATCATGTTGCAAAGTGACTAGCAGAAAAATAAATTTTTAAGGCTAATGAAACATCTGAAAATCCCAGTTTGAGACCTCCAAGATTTAGATCGGGTCAGGTACAACCGTTTGCGCTGTTTCTCTCAAATTCTTATTTGTGGCGCTTAAGTCTTGTTGAGAGTAACCGTTTCAAATATATTAAAAAATTACCTTTTGATATTACTATTGTAGCAACTTGCTCCCTCTTTACTTGGCTCCAACTGTTTTATTTTGCACATGCATTGTTGAGAAGGTGTTATCTACAGACCAAGATGTTACTTTAAACTTTTAAGCATTTTCTGGGATGGCTCACCAACATAGATGCGTTTTGAGTGAGACTGATAAACAGAATATGCAACTGTGCGGTGCTGTTAAAATTATGGTAGATTTATCGTGCGGCATACTAAGATTTTACGGTAAGTATAACAGTTTCGAGTGTTTCCCTTACTTTTGGAAAATACGGTGGATCTTAGTAAATTACAATTCATCTTCCGTATCGGGTTTCGATGGCTGAAGTATAGGTCTATAAAAGCAAGCATTTAAAATAACTACGCTGCAATATGCCAGCTTACATTTGTATTTTTTCTTCACTGAAAACAGAATAAATACCAGAAAATGATAGCGCTTACATTTATTAAAACTGAAATTTCTCAGTTTCTCCCCTCTCCTCTCAGAGGTTAGGGACATAAACAATCAGATCAAGAATATTAGTCAATCAGGCCCCATATCATATGGTTCTTACGATACAAATTGGAACTCTATGCTCATAAATTTTTCACCTGATTATTGGCAATGCAATTCAAGTTTCAGAGTTTCTCAGTCCCTACGGTTAAAATGAAAAAATGTTAGTGGTCACTAGATTCATCTTATTAATAGCCAGTACTAATTTTCTTTTTCTGGTGTTTATCACATAGCAAGTAAATGTCATCAGATACATTATTAAAATATATAAAAATCAAATGCTAATTACTAGATTTATTGGTATAAATTTATAGAAATAGGAATCAAGTAACTACTAGTATTATTTTTTACCCGTGCTCTTCGCTTTTACAGAGCAAAAAAATACAACCGGAAAAAATAGTTGAACTTAGAATATTTGAACTTTGCACGAGTTTCTTTTCAAGTTTCACGAATTGAACATCCAGGTGTATAATATTTTGAACAGCTAAGCAGCCGCACTGAGCTGCTCACATTCGTGAGCTATTAATTTTTATGTGCTGGATGCTGCTCTTGAAAATGGCCCACGTTGTAACAATATTATTGATTTTACCTTACTATTACACTTGAAATACGACTGGTCATTAATGAGTCATTGTTCACCTGACTTAGTAGCAACCAAATTCAACCCGCGAGACAGTTGAACTTTGGTGGATTTATGGTGATTTTGATGTGACTGTATTGATATAGGTACCACAAAAGGGATGAAAGGAGTCCAACCCGAGCGATCTAATAAATAATGCTATTAAACACAATCATATACACCTCGTGCGGGTATAAATAACACCGCTCAAATGATACAAAAGTTTTTTTCTTCTTTTTTTATTGTATGAAATCTGTCATGAGGGTATAAATTTATTAACCATAACATAATTGTTGGAGCATGGAGCGGTGGTTTGGCGTGTAATTCATTTCAATACAAAGAGGACAGAGCTTGCTCACCATGTATGTGTACTCGGTGAGATTCGATCTATCTTCACGATATTGAACATCTATGTCACACTCTGAAGTATCCAGTGGCGTGGCGTGCTTTGCGATATATCGATTGATCTGTCGTTTAAACCTATGGAAAAGGATCGATAAACAGGGTTTTCGCAACGAACACCTAAATAGTCGATTCTTTACTGTAGCTTTAGATAGGGAAATATCGATAATCGATAATCGATCATTCACCCTCGCCACTGGAAACGAGGGTACATCGAGATGCGAAATCGAATCGAGTTGCATAGATTTAATTTCAATTTATTATAATGGTTCTGAAGAGTGTTGGTAAGGATCCCTGCCCCTTTTTAACCCGAGTTATGGAGATTTTTTTTAGTCACACAGGAGGGTTTGATGTAGCATAGAAAACCGGTAGCAATATTTCATGGTAGTGTTTCCACTCCGAGCCTTTCCTCCCATTCTTTTCAAAGTGAATGATGATTTGCGACTTTTGGTCGCGCCGGCGGTCTCTTTGCGCCCCTCCATAGTCGCTCTAACTACTCTCCTACTATTTTTCTCCGGACTTATTAGCTTACCTATTCATCCACTATTGTTACTCATTATTCCCGAACAATGGAGGTAAATAATGATATCTCGTTTATTTCGGAAGCAAGATCCGAAAAGGAAATGAGTTGCAGTCTAGCGCCGGCTCACAAAAATGAATGCTTCGAAATGATAAATCAGCATAAAAAAGTAGTTAACAACGAAGGAAAAAGGGCGCACCACTTACGTGTTTCAGAAAAATGCCATGAAACAATTGCCTGAAACGTGAATAAACCGTAGGTAATAAATTACGTTTCAACTGAAAACGGTCCGATTTTACACTTTGAATTATGCGGAGCTAAAACTAAAAATTTCGTCGGTCATGTTTCAGTGCTTAATTAGATGATAAAGTTCTCAATCAAGTATAAAAATTCAATGGGAAATTTCAATTTTTTGCATCATAAGTTTACATTTCATTATTTATAGATGATGTTTAAAACTATCTATGAATCTAAATATTGAGATTTTAAAAAAAGGATAGAACAAGATCTGAGTATACATTTTCAAAAATACATATTTTTAATAGTCTAATAGCAGGGGATTATATTGAAGGTATAGTTGTTTAGTTTCATCATTTTGAAACCTTAGACTTTTGAACGCATGAAGTATATTTGAAAATATTTTTCGTATCGCTGCTCGAAATAACTAAAGTGAGTTCAATATATATTTATGTTCAATTGAAATGTAAACTTTTTTCGACTTTGATTTACTTTTAGCCAACTCTCCGTTAAGACACACACAAATTTGTAGTTATTTTGCACATGTTTACTTTTGCACGTGCCTGGTATAGTGATAATCAGATAAACAGGACATATGCCCTACATAGTCATCGAAAGAAGGAGATAAATATGAAGATAAAAAAGAGGAGAATAGATGAAAGATGAAGCAAAGAAGAAGAAGAAGAAGAAGAAGAAGAAGGGAAAAACGAAATAATGAAGAAGATTATTAAATTTTAATCAATAATTTTGTTTTCTTATGCTAATATGCATGATCTGATCTATCCATCTATTTTCATTTTTCATCGGGACAAATAGTGCAGCCGACAAGAATTACCGCACCACAACTTAACGTAAATTATCACTCGCGTCTATTTCTGATCATTTCGTATTTTTTGCATCCACCAGCGGCCCGCCAGTGCCCTCAGCGTAAGTCGCGACAGAAGTATTGGACATTTTTCGCGCATACTTTATCGGCGCAGACAAGTCCCGTCGAAGTTAGAACAATGCACACGATCATAAAAGGTCTCGAGGAGGACGCGCGATAGGCAAGAATAAAATTATGACCGACCGAAGGGCCGACCCAGTGTTGCGACTTTCAAAATCCCCGCGGGCTGACGGCGTTCGCGGACACCCGACAGGTGTTTTAGCGCATGCGAAACGAACAGTCCGACAACTGGGGTTTAGTTTAAGTCGAAAGGATTAAAATCTCCTCTCCCGATTCCTTATTGGAGACCCGAGCGAAATAAATATCTCAAACAATGCAGCACATCTCTAAACATGAGGTGCATTTGATAGCGATCATAGATTATGGGCCGTGTTTCAACTCCTAAGAACGGTGTGTGCGTTTGGAGCCTCCGCCAACGGCTCAAGCAGCGGCTCCGGGCTGAGACGCTGAGTAAGATGCAAGGTGCTCCGACTGGAGCCGCTGAATCGTGCGTCTGCCGCAGTGGTTCTCAAAAAGACCACTAGCTCAGGAATCTAAAGTCCCTTTATACCCAGAGTTAAGACAACTCACTTTTGGCTACCTTTTGGTTGGGCTGAAAGTGGCCTTAAAATAAAATCCAACTCTGATTGGTTCTCGCTCATGGAGGCCGAAACGAGTGCACCAAGATGGCGGTGCCTCGAATGTGAACAGGAATAATGAAATTATAACTAAATTGTGGTTTATCAAGAGTGAATTGTTATTCCCATTGGTCCAAAATGAAAATAGATTAAGAAATTATTCACAAACCAATCTCATTTCTTTCCTTTAATTGATCAATTTGTTGATGTTGTTGTTTTTGTGTGACAGACATCGCAGATTCCTGATCCTTATCCCTCAATATCGTTCGTTTGAGTGCACTCGTTTCGGCCTCCATGGCCAGCCAAAGCCGGCTGCCAGTCAGCTGATAATCGAGTTGTCTTAACTCTGGGTATAAAGGGACTCTACAGGAATCGAGCATTAGTGTTAAGGGCAGAGACAAGAGACCCTCCACTGGCCTCTTGGCGGCAGGTGGACGCATATACTTTCGGGCAGGGCCGGATTAAGGGGGTGGCCACACGGGCCGCGGCCCATGGCGGCAAATTTAGGGGGCGGCAAATTTTCCAATTTTCCTTTAAATGTAGGTTTAAAAATAAAATTGCAAACGGGAAAATGCGACAAAATCTTGAATTTCCTGTGAGTATCGTAATTTCCAATTTTGTCGTTTTGCGGTGATACAAAAGACAGCACCTTTAATTAGTCGAGTTATGAAAGAAACCAAACACGCAATTTGGCCAGAACGCTCATTTATGCACATTCTTGGCCGTTCTGGTCTGACATTGGAATCTGAATTTTGTCAGTGACATTTTTGTGTCAGAAGGTTGGCTGCCCTTTCAATGTCTAGTTGAGAGAGAAACCAAACACGCAATCTGGCCTGGAGCGGCGCGGCGCAGAGAGCAATGATGACGAGGACTTGAGATGAAAAGGAGAAGCCCTCGGCGCGCCAGTTAGCATGTAAAACATATTAGCGCCTACGAGACTGCATGAATACTTCACGCATAGCGTCAAACATCGTGCGGTCAGCAGCGGTCGCCGTGTAACTCATAGCGCCTACAAGACAGCATGAATATTTCACGCATTGCGTCAAGCGCAGTGCGTTCAGCAGCGGTTGGCGTGAAAGGCATAGCGCCTACAAGAGTGTAGGAATACTTCACGCATTGCGTCAAACGCAGTGCGTTCAGCAGCGGTCGCCGTAAAAGGCATAGCGCCTACAAGGGTGTAGGAATACCTCACGCATTGCGCCAAACAAAGTGCGATCAGCACGGCGCGGCGGTCCTCTGTTGAAACTGTCCCCTCGAGTTTTTGAGAAAATCACAGATTTCCTTAATTTTGGTTACATTTATACTGGATTGAAACTCGTATGTAAAATGGATACCGCTGCTCTTTTGATTTCTAGTGTAAAATTCACCCGTGACCTCAAAAATATCAGAATCTCAATGTAAAGGAAGAATTCAGAGGGTCTAGGATGACTTGGAAAACGTGTCTTAGGAAAACTTGATTTTTTGGGGGTCACCATTGGATACGACGTTTTGGATATGGGCACTGACAAGTATCATTGCATGTCTATTTTACATATTTTTGTAAAGATTACGGTTCGTTGTTGTAGGATGCAAGCGAAAAAGTTCATATGGAGCCGTTTATCGGCAATATTGCTTGAGCTAACTCTCGCTTTCCACTGAGAACCATTGACTTAAGTAAATATATGAACGTGCGGAGTGGAAGAAGAAGCAAATACGGCATCCATTGCATATTGCACATTGCGCACTGCACACGCGGTGCATGCAGGCTAATAATTCAGCAGGGCATCGGTAAAAATCAGATAAGTAGCAATATTCGTGCACTTATTAGCCCGCATGCCGCGTCACTAAGCCGTTGGTGAATAATGGCAAGAATCGCCTTTTAATTTCCGTTGTTAATCGCGAATTTTTTCACAACGTTGCAACTCTCTTCACGTGGCGCTGATCCGTAACCGGCTACTGCACTGCGCGTGGTTTAAGTAAACTCTCAGGATTGCAAAATTCTGTGGAAAAAGGATATTGAGGATCGTGACGTAAATTATTCATAATAACGAGAAACTTAGGAACAAGTATCAACATACCAACTGTTGCATACAGTTGGAAAAATTGCCGCGTCTGAGACTGGGCAACTTTTTCGTCTAATCCGTGGATAGGTCATCCCCATTCCCAGTCCGCGAAGTGCTCGGTCAAAAGTCTGAAAATCACACCAACGGGCCATTCGTTAAATTAAAATGCAATCCGTACACTAATAGACACATATCTTCTACTGATCGACTTTTGACGAATTGTTCTGGACAGTTTGAACGAGACTTTAAATGATTAAAACAATTACCATAGGTTATGTAACTAAATTTTACTACTAACTTTTATTTTTTTATTTTTCCTAAAAGTGTTTCATTTTTACGAGTTTCTCCCCCTTAAAATTTTGCTTTTATTTTCAGTATTTTGGATGTGCGCGTAGCACATTGAAAAATTGGAGGGGTTTTCGCTTTACAAAGATTAAACTGAATTGACAATAGCGTCTTGATGCAACTATTCGTGTTCTACGGATGTGCGTGTTGCATGTTTTCTTACCTCTTCAAAAATGCATGGGAGTTGTCTTTCAGGTACATATGAAAAACCGATTGCCTATATAGAGAAACTATGTATATTGCATCCAAATCCTTTTATTGAGAAAAAAAAATCGAAAATTTTCGTCAGAAATCTGTTAGAGGGGGGCATTCGTCAGTTAGCGTATGGAATCCAGCTAAAATTAGCGATCGAACTGATAGGTCTTTGATCGCACTGACTCATTCCCAACCTCAAAACACAAAAAAGTAAAACCAAAAAAATTGAGTGGCGATCTGACCTTTCTTGTCATCACGCAACCATCCAAACGACTGAGGTCAGATCGCTATTCAATTTTTTGTTAGTACTTTGTGTTGTTAAAATGAGCCTAAGAGCTCTTGACAGCTTAAAACGTTTTACATTTTTGATATTTTTGACCCTGCTCCAATCGTCATCATAGTTATTTTCTCTCGCCTGCTCAATTCTAGGCTGCGTGATATGTGCACCCATCGAGAACCGCCGATTGACAAAGAACTGTGGTAGCCATGTAGAGACATTATTTTTATCCTCGTTTCATAGTTTGTTTCAATTTTTCTTCTTCAGTTTTAGCCTTATTGTGAAGTTCAACTTAAACAAACCTTACCTGGAGGTATTTTTGTTTTCGAAATAATTATATCTTCAGAAAAATATTAAAACCTAGCAAAAATATCCATCAAAATTTGTTAAAAACTCATTTTAACAGTTGAAAATTAAAAATGCTTATAACTCAATAGCCACTTTCCTTTTTCACATTAAACCCTAAGAGCTGTGCGTCTGAAAGTTTTAGACTCACAGATCAATTCGGAAGCAATATGCCATCTCTATTATGGCGACCATTTTCTACCTTTGTACTGCCAAGAAGAGTTGAGACAAGCGAAATCCCTTTTTGATTGACTTCCGTATTTTAGGTTTCCGTAGTGTCGTAAACCACCTCAAAGATAATACCTTCACCCACTACGAAGATTATAAACCAGAATGGACCAGAAGACTAAGAGTACTTCAGTTAACAAACGAATGTGAGTGGGAACGGAGGAAAGGAATTTGGGAATGAGTTGATGAACTTTACGAAGAACACGAAAAAACGTATAAAACCGTAGAACGGTGGCAAAACTCCCAAACCACGTATCTCAAATGGGATTTTTAATAATCTCCGGCCCTGTTATACTTTTTTAAAGAAGAAAAAATCAACCCCTTTAAAGTTTTCTCAGAATTTGCCTCGCATAGAGAAGAAAAACACAAAAGTTTTTAAGACTGGACGTTAAATAGTTCTCCATTTAAAAAATAAGGTACATATATAACAGGAGGTCTGCAACGTTGCAACCGAGATACGTGGTTTGGTAGTTTTGCCATCGATCTTTCTAACGGTTTGTGACATCAGCGGTCTGATTGTTGAAATTTACGGACGAAGCTATAGACAAAGAAGACAAAGGGAATATGGAGGGATCATATTGGTGGTTGTAATGGACAAAGAAGGTAGGTATAGACTAACTAACGGCAACCCACGAGAGCGACCCTATAGTTATTCCACCATTTTCTCCCTTAGTTTATAGGAACCAATCATTTCAACCAATAGAATCGCTCCATATTCCTCGTGTCTTCTTTGTCTATAGCTTTGTATATCAATTTTAACAATCAGCCCGTAGGGTTAAGGATGTTTTGACTCCTCCTTTAACTGAAATCGAACTCACCTAAAGAAGACTCCATGTGTAAACTCAATTTTGCAACTTTGCGTATGTGATCACAGCATATTCCGAGTTTGCGGCTTGTTTCGGCAACAAAGTGTGTTTATTGGGGCGTCTGACTGCTTGGCGCTTCTGTTCCCACAGCTCGTGTACTTTAAGCGGCTAATTAAGTGTAATGCCATCTTCTTCTTACTATCGATCGCGAGTGGGTTCTGGTGAATAGCGGCGTCTAGATCTGGCCTTTCCACTCGAACCGTGACTCCAACCGCACGGACATGTCACGTGTTCTGCCAAGTAAAAGAAAAACGTCGTATAAGCCATCACACGTTGCAAAATTGCCGCCAATACATATTTTGCTTTGGAAAAAGTTATGAATCTTCCTCGTTGAAATTATAAAGTATACTAGAAACAAAGTGCGAATAAGACTCTCTAAAAATTCGAGACCAAAAAAATATCGTTTTCCCGGAAATTTGGATGTTATCAGAGTAAATTCGGCAATGGTCGAAAGCTCATACGTTATTTTACTTAGCATGGTTGTCTTATCGTTCGATCGTCTACTTGCCCTCTCATCCACTGTCTCCGACATGATACACAGGGATTAAACTCTTAATGTTAGTCGATGATCATAATGAGCCTCTGCAAAGCTGGTAATCACGGGAAATTTGGACGTCTTTATGGTAAAAGGAACTATGTTGCACGCTAACCTAAGACAAATATGTTTATACGTCTAAATATAAGGTTTGCAAAAAACCTATCTCAGTCAAACTGATTACACTTGAAAAGTTTGTTCGGGGATGTGAGGACACTGTCGGAACTTTTTGTTTGTTTTGGAAATGCATTATTGTCAAAACGTGTAGAGGGTTAAAAGATCAAAAAGTTGTATAAGATTGAAAATGGATGATGAGCAGATTGGATTTTAATTGAAAAGGTATGTTACTCGATCAGTGGCAATTTTCGCAAATCGGCGACACATTTTGTCTAGTTTATTGCTGAGGGAGCGAAACAATCGATTTTTATTGAAGTCTTCCGGAATTGAATACGATGGATTTAAATAGCTAGGAGAACAGTGTCACCAACCTCTAATTCTAGTTTTAAACCAAGCACTACACATTAAGGTGTCCTAACGGAGATTTTTATTTTTATTTTCTCACGTGAGGAAGAAAAAGTAAAAACTCGGTTCATACTAAAGCATACCCGTTACTATACGCTCCTAACTGCGAGCTTCAAAATTTCAACCATACTTCAACCAGCTCTATAAAATTACCTTTCATGCCATTGATGCACGATTTTATTCTTTTCTAAAAAAGAGGGATGATAATTCTAATAAATTACAATATGTCTCAACAATTACTTCTCATACTTGCACATCCACGGTTATTATTACCTTCTACGATCATTTATAATTATAATTTGTTGATTATATATTTTATCCTCCTTATTTTCAGACTGTTGAATTTCAATCTATATACTGACGCAAAAGTTTGATAAATCATCTTCGAAGTGCTGTTAATACTTCCCTCCAAATTGCGGATAGCTACTCCATAAGGAGGTGTGAGGGGATTTATTTTGCTAGCCTGCTACCTCGTTCACGAAGATCGTTATTGGATTGATTTGGTAGACCTATTTTGCCGTCATCGTAAAGAACGTCGTATGAGCATTCAAAAGTTGCCAAATTTTAAATGAAAAAAATATTAAGTTTTGATAAAATTTGTTGATATTAATTTGCGAAATGTTCAAAAGCTTAAGGCATAATGCAATATAATTTGCTGAGAATCGTCATGAGAAAAAATGTTGACATATTACCCAAAAATTTGTATTTTATCAGCGAAAATTTGGCAACAGCTGAATGCCCATACGGCGTTTTTCTACAGCGCCGTAGTGTTTGAAGGCTCTCTCGGTACTCGATAATTTGATTGATTATTCTCCTGAAAGCACGGAGGCACCGTGGCATCGGAAGGGATTGCTGATTATCGGTAAAGTTCATTTCCCTGGAGGAAAAAGAATGACTGGATCACTTGGTTTTCCATCCTCCCAGTGATTGATCTTTTACCCCTTCCCCCCATCCCCTTCCACTTTCCTCCATCGAGGGGAGAGCAAACACCGTCGGAGGGAAAGAGGAACCTCATTTTATGCTAACAGATAAATCAAGTCTGTGGATTTATCTAATATCATCTGCCTTTACACGATAATGTTAGCTCTGCTCCTACCTGTTTCTTGTTCCATTTATTTCCTTTCTGAATTTTGACATAACCATTGATATCTCTGTTCTCAGGCTGTGCCATGATCTATCGATCGATGATCATTTGATAGCGATAGAATAGCAGGAAGAATATGTGATCGTTTTTATCAAGGAGCAAAGGTTTTATTTTAAATTTTTTCTTGGGATTCTATCTGAAATTTGCAGGGTAGGTATCATTTAGAATAACAAATGTTAACATTCTCAAAATAAAGGATATTGAGTGATACATACAGGCATGCGTAAGCTTTAAAATTACATAGTCACAATGAATGTTTTGCTTCAAGTTTAGCCGCAAGTAGATTCAGAAACAAGGTAAAATTTCAAATTTATTTGTTGAAGTTTTGAGTATTTACCCTCGCATATATATTCAGGGATCGTTCGGTTTTAGCAAATATTCAGTTGTACCCTGTATTTACCAAACGAAGAGTAATTCTTTCAAACAGTTTAAAGCTCTATGCTAAAAATTTTGTCAGGCAAGGTCATGTAGACTTGGTAACAGCTAATTAAAATGTATTGCGTTGACCTCTCTTATGAACATGGCCGACATACATTCATTCAAATTTAAAATTAAACCAACCGGTCGAAACAGTAAGTGCAATGAGTCCTTTAATAATTACATGAAAGTACGTATGTTACGTACAATATAGCAATGTAACTAGCGTAGAATATTGTTTTTTCTTAGAAAAGCTGGGTAAAATGACTTTATTTATCACAATTATTAAGGTAGAAAAGCGCAGATAAAGCTCTGGAGAAGTTAACATTTTGTCCGATAGAAAACTTTTATTTTTGTTCATGAGAGAGTATAGTTTGATCGCATCAAATGATAAAAACGTTAGAACGTTAGTCACAAGAATGGCGCCGACGCTATTTTGTTGCAGTTGCCTTCATTTTCCAGGATAAGCAACACGGGCCCTTAGAAGCTCGGGAAGTGGTATCTTGTAACTGCTTCCAAAATCATTCTACTTTTCAAAAGAAGTCTTGCAGAAGTAGGACAGGTACATCAACTTAACTCATACAATTAATTGTAAGACGGCTGATGGTGCGATGAAAGAGCTTCCGGCTTATCTAGCCAGTTCATTGAGTCTAATATATTAACTCCTCTGTACGATTTCAACATACATAGTTGTCAGTCCAGCAACAAAATAACTGGCAATGTAAGTCGTTGTAAAAACTCATATTCACCAAAAGCACATGATCATTCCATGAGAGCTTCATGCATTTTTTTTTTTTGGAGGGGGGTGGGGATCTTATTCGAAATTTATCTTGACAAGAGAAGGATGGCTAGACGACGTTATATTGCTTATTCTTTCAAAAATTGAACTCTAGTTCTGTAAAGAAGAATTCATGAAAGGAAGAGTGGAACGAAAAAAGATGGATTTATCTCGGAAGCATGTGGGTGTCAATGAAATTTAAATGTTAAAAAAATTCAACCTCCAAATCATCTCAATCCAAAGGGACTTTGACAACGGC
Organism: Bemisia tabaci; assembly: GCF_001854935.1. NCBI lineage: Eukaryota > Metazoa > Arthropoda > Insecta > Hemiptera > Aleyrodidae > Bemisia > Bemisia tabaci. Next base: position 3,196,349 of record NW_017556656.1, read on the forward strand.
ACCGCGGTTTTCTTACGTCTGTTGAGCTGACGTCAACAAACGAATTTTATTTACAGTTCGAAACCTCTTTGGGAAGTTCTGTCCCGGATTGTCTCATCAATCACGAACACCAGTGGACACCGTTGTTACCAGATTCTGCCAATCAGATCCGTTGGTTTTCGATAGGTCGAACATTTTTCAGAGCCACCTCGCAAGGTGGTACCAAAATCACTCACCAACATTGCGGTTTGCTAGTCACCGAATCGGAAGTTACGAACTCAAACAGAATGGCAGCTTGGAGGTTCGGGCGCCAAAGTAGTACCGAACCTCTAAATAAAATTAGCTTAATCCTGCTGAGAGTCGGTCATTTTTGTTGGGCAGCAAATGTAATTCAACATCGCACCTTTCATGCCACCCTATCAGTGTTCGAAACTCACAGGCGCCAACGCGCCAAATGCGCCTACAAAATCGGCCATGGCGCCTAAAAAATGAAGGCTCTGCGCCAACGCGGCCCCTAAAAATTGCCCCCTACAAATCTGGATTTTCACAGGAAATCACATAAAGAAATAAATCCAAATCTATTTGAACTGAAAAAACTCAGAATTGTCAGCACTACAAGTGAAAGCTTTTTTTATTCCTCACGATTTCATTCTTACTGCTTCTGTCGTTCCCAAGTTACAGCTACTTACTAGTTCTGTTGCAAAAACATCTCGCGTCTAACTTTTCACTAAATGCGCCGTAATGTATAGGCCAAAAGTCAATTTGGCCCCTAAAAAATCTTCAGAGTCGCCTAAAAATCGAGCTTGATGCGTCACATGGCTCCTATAACTCGGAGGAGAGTTTCGAACACTGCACCCTATTCGGAGGACCACAAAATTTAGACGTTGTCTAAACTGGCCCATTCAGAGGGGGTAAGAATCGACGAAGATCCACTTGGCAACAAGCGAGAGTGTCTGTGTTGAAGGTAGGCGTCAATGATGAAGCAGATTACCCCTTTGCGCCGCGGATGCCTCTCTGCGGGCCGGCGTTGTTGCCGCCGGGGGAAAAATGATTGATGGCCCGGCCAGAATTGGAAATTAGTATCTGTCATCACAGGCCCCCGGCCCTGGAGTCGCTCAGCCGTCGGGTTAAACTTTGATTAGCTCCGCCTGTCCTCCTATCAACCGGAATCGAGTCCTTTAATTTCTGATCAATCCCTTTGTATCGATTCTGAGCAGTCACTCTCAAAGGTCAGCCCCTTTATTTTTGACACCGGAGGCGGCGGGGATCTTTAATTACGGGTAAGCTCGGAGCACTGCCGTGCTAAGGAAGAACGCCGTATGAGCCATCAGACGTTGCCATTTTGTCTTTGATAAAACACAAATTCTCTGGAAAACTCCAAGTAGATTTACACAGGTATGGACAAGTTGAAAATTTCCCATGAGCCTTAGTACGTGCCACATGACTACGTAACGTGTGTTAAGGGGCCCGTTTTTTAATTAAATTACAATCAGATTAACATTCAAACGTTTGTGCGTTTAAACGTTAATATTAATATCCCATTATCAAAATTGTGCAAAAAATCCCACAAAATTTTGACAAACGCTAAACCGAACAAAATAAATCAAAATAATCAAAACATACAAAATGGCGGAAGTTAAGGGGCCTCTGGAGAGCCAATCAGAGGCCAGTTGTTTAGTTCTGTCCATACCTGTGTAAATTTACCTTGGGAAAACTTATGAATATTTTTTTCCAATTTTTCACAGAATTTTGTTCGTTTTTTGATCTGAAGTTCCTGAAAATTTCAAGGAAAAATAGTCAAAATTTTCCCCCAAAATGAACATTTTATCAAAGGAAATTTGGCAACTCCCGAATGTTCATACGGCGTTTTTCCTTAGCACGGCGGAGCAGGAGCACGTACTCGCTCCTTGAAACTGAGATATTTCCACACCCGTCAACCTCCTCCTCGGGTCGTTGAGTTCCCCCGAGTTGGGCCCTGTCAACCGGTTTTGACAGCGGCTTCGTCCCCCCCCCCCCCCCCCCCCCCNGATCGCCGATCGCCGTCCGGGTTAGGGCACGCCCGGTAGCAGCCGCATGGGATTCGGGAGCGATTAATGTCAATATCTCACTATCGAAAAATCGGAATTAATTGGATGAATGCGGAAGTGCGGAATCGGCTTTGGATCGGTCGATCTCACAGCCGAGTAAATTGCAAAAAATCTGCCAGGAAGTTAAAGACAATATATTCGAGAAACTCCGCATTTTATTGTAAAAAAGTTACTTGCATAAGTTAACCACAGAGAAAAAAAATGAGGTGATCCCATTTCGGGAATCTTGGATTCTGTTGATGACGTAAGTCGGTCGGTACGGACGGTTTTTGTAATCGATTTTCTTGGAAATGGTGTCTTTTATGGAGGAAAGTCTATCTTTATAAAGTATTTGAAATTATATTTTGAGTTTATTTAATCAAAAACAAAACCTGGCGTTATGGTCAGTTTTTCATATGTTGAATTTCGGAATTCGCTGGAATATCGACGCCGTATTGTACCGATCTATGTCACGAGGTAAACACTCCTCACGATGCGACCACCTCCTTTTTTTCTGTATGCAAGTCAACACTAGATTTGCCCCATAACGACTGGAGGCCGAAGACCTGATGCATTAGTTTAATAATCCTAATTTTTTAATAATCGTAATTTGCAAAAAACTGTAGCCTAACACAGTTTTCATACCGGCATGAATCGTAGGCATCATTTGGCAAATTGAATTTATTGCTTTTGGCACATCAAGTTGGTGACTATTCATTGGGCGAAAATTTTTCGACCTCAAATTGGACTGCACTTTGCGATTGGAAATACAATTTCTAGTTTACAATCAGTATAGGAGCGATTTACTCGTGTTGAGCACATTTTTTGGGAAAGCCCTGTCAACACTACTAGCAAAAGGTCACGGAACTTTGCGCGAAAGTCAAGTTTCGTAAACCTATCTCTAATGGACAAGGCTTCCATTCATAACAAATGAACGAAAAAATGATGAAAGAACAAACACAGAATTTGGTTTAATGAGTTTAACTTCCGCCGCCGCGCCGCGCCGACCGCACCGTGTTTGGCGCAATGCGTGAAGTATTCACGCAGTCTTGAAGGCGTATGCGTTTCACGCTGACAGCACGGCTTTTGACGCAATACGTGAAGTATCCATGCAGTCTTGTAGGCGCTATGCGGTTCACGCCGACCGCTTTTGACCGTACTGTATTTGACGCAATGCGTGAAGTATTCGTGCAGTCTTGTAGGCGCTAATATGTGTTACATGCCGATTGCCGCGCCGAGGGCTTCTCCTTTTCATCTCAAGTCCTCGTCATCATTTCTCTTTAAGTTGCGCCGTTCCAGGCCAAATTGTGTGCTTGGTTTCTCTCTTAACTCGACTAATTAAAGGTGCTGTCTCTTGTATCACTGAAAGACGACAAAATTAGAAATTACCATACTCTCAGGAAATGAGAGATTTTGTAGCCTTTTCTCGTTTGTAATTTTTTTTTTCTAAATCCGATTTTTTTTAATCCCTACATTTAAAAAAATTGCAAAATTTGTCGCCCCCTAGATTTGCCGCCATGAGCCGCGGCCCATGTGGCCACCCCGTTAATCTGGCCCTGATGTGTTGCACGAGTAACAAGAGGCAAAACCTCTGAATAAAATGTCAAACACATTAAATTAAACTGTGCCAAATAGTTAAAGCCTGATAGTTATGCAAACGAACGTGAGCATATAACAGGAAAATACTTGATCAACCAGTTAGTATTGCCACGGTTACGGAAGCGCGTATAATGATAACAAAAGGGAGCTCACCTCAGAATCCGCGCGAACTATACTGCCTTGCTATAAGGAAAAACGCCGTATGAACTCTTAAGCGTTGCCAAATTTCCTTCGGTAAATCACGAATATTCAGGAAAATTTGTAAATCTTTTCACTCTAATTTTTCAGATAATATTGTTCGCAATTTTGCCTAAAGTTCCTGAAAATTTCAAGAAAAAATATTCATAGCTTTCCTAAAAAATGGATATTTTCTAGAAGGAACACTGGAAAAAAAAACACATTGGATGAAGAGTCCAGACCTTTAAAAACATCGACAAGAAAAAATACTCTTCATTCGATCAGATTTAAGCTTAAATCAAGAACCATGCCTCTTAATTTGAGCGGATTTCATTTTGATTTAAGCTTAAATCTGATTGAATAATCAAGAGTTCTTTTTCTTGTCAATGTTTTCAAGAGTCTGGACTCTAGATCCAATGTGTAATTTTTTTTCCAGTGAGTTTGGCACCTCTCGAATGTTCATACGGCGTTTCTCCTTAGCACGGCAGTATTCGCGGCGAAAATCCCGACAAATCCGGGCATGATTTATGCGGGCCCGACTGGCAAAAGCACGCCGGTAGTTAGCGAAAAAGGCGGACAGGGATCGGAGGGTCGGAACGCGGAGCGCGGGCGCTCGGCGGTTTCGCGTCTTGAGGGACGTTAGATAAATGTAAAGGGACGATCGAGGATCGAAAGGTCAGCGGCAGTCGAAAGTGAAAGAAAAGTAGTTTTAGCGGGCTACAAAGAGTAGTTTCGGATAGGAAATTAAATCGGGAGAGGAAGTGTACAAACCACTCGAAACATGGGTATCGGTTGTAGTGACTGGTCAAAAAGAGACGTTTTGTCACCGGGGTCAAGCCGGGGGGTGGCCGCACTAAATCAAGGGCCCAGATGCTGCGAGGGTCGTGATTGATGTGCTCTTACATCACGAGCCCCGTTTTAACACATTTATCATTTCCCGCGTTCGACTCCTCTCACCCCTTAACCTTCCACCCCTTCCCGTCCGCCCCTCGGTGCCCCCGCCCCCCACACCTTTCATCCCTCCTTTTGGGTTGTTTGCCGATCAACACTTCACCTTTTGCTCGTCGCTCACTGGTCAAAGCACTTAGCCCTCGGTGATTCGAGAGATTCTACCGCGACGACTATAACTCATAGGGACCGCTCATAAAATACGCTCCGCTGTACTGCAGTGCTGAAGAAAAACGCCGTATGAACATTCGAGCGTTGCCAGATTTCCCCCAATGAAATGTTTACTTTTGGGAAAAGTCATGAGTATTTTTCCTTGAAATTTTCAGGGACTTTATGTGAAATTGCGAACAATATTATCTGGAAAATTGGAAGAAAAATATTCATAAGTTTACCGGGAAATTCGTGTTTTATCGAAGGAAATTTGGCAACGCCTAAAGGTTCATACGACTTTTTTCCTTGGCATGGCAGTCTAGGGGGGGGGGATCAAGAAAATCGTTACGCCATTTTTCTACGCGTTAAGGAACAGCGACCTACACTGCAAAATCGTTATGAGGGCGGAAATAGATTGAAAAACATAGGTTGATCCAGACGTTTCGAACGTGAGGGGCAGAACGGGGGTCCGGAGGGCTTCCCCTAGAAAATTATCGAAATTTTAGAGCATCCAACGTGCAGTTTGAGTCAATTTTGTCTTGAATATTGCTAAATATCTGCGTTGTTTCCCCTTTTGTCCTCCGTTCCTTCTTTCTTTTTGTCTTCCCTTTTTCTTCTTCTTTCTTTGCATTCTTCTTTTTTCTTTCGCCCCACCATTCTTCCCCATCCCCTCCCTAGATTTGCCTATGATCGAAAAATCAGAAAATTAGCAATACATATTTTAGGAACACAGTTACAGTGCACATGCTCAGTAAAGTATATTGTGTATCTTTTTTGACTATTAATTATACCCTTTTTTTCCCCTGAATTTTCCTTCAACTCGGTACGAAATATTAAAGGAAGATCCATTTGCGACAAATAGTGACATGAGTCATTTGTGGCGTACATTTGAAGGAATCATGACAAAAAAAAGCAAATCGAAATTTTTTAAATTGAAAGATTTATAATTTTATCACATTTCATTATTGACTCAAGCTTTGGAAATAGAGGGCTTCTTCTGAGGTTAATATCTACCGATTACCGATATCCGCAAACATCGAGGAAATTTTCCTAGCAAAATTCTGGTACAAACTATGACAAAAAATGAAACCTTCTGGGGTCAAAGCTTACATATCGATGGCCAAGAAACAATACCGCTTATCTGAAAACTGACAATTTTGCAAGACGAGGAGAAAACTTCGCCGTTTTCGTAATTTTGAGGTTAGATTTACAATTTTTGCATACAATACAGCGTCATTTCAACGCTCCTTAACAGAATTGGGAAAAACTAAAAACTTCAGCTTGCGTATTACATACTGTATTGAATGGGGGCAAAGCCGCTATCTCACTTTTGCCAAAATTGTGAGTTAGGCGTTATGGTTCCTTAGCCCTTGATATTGATATTTGGATTCAATCGGTTGAATGAAAGTCTCAATTTGCACTTTGAGTGCACGTTTTGTTCAGATTTGACGAGCGACTTTCACATCTGTGCGCCGAGTCGGATCACGTCCATTTTGAGCAGAAATAGCTTTCAATCTGTGCGCTCCTCCTCCTGAATCTGAGACTTCTGCATCTCAGTTTGACAGCGAATACTATCCACACAATTGATCATCATTGTCATGATTTATTGATAATGCCTCCAAGGCGTGTAGTCCCCTTTGGACTTGTTTGCGTTGCCGGCCTTGGCGATAGATCATTATGCTTTATGCCACAGCTCCTAGGTTCAATCCTCGCTTGGACTTGAGGAAAGGAAAAGAAGCCATCATGTGCGTTCGCCGCACGGCGCTGAATATATTGAAATAAAAAAATTATTGACTAAAAATAATCGGAAAGGCAAATACTGAACAGCGAGCCGATCATTGAAATCGATAGACAAAGCTATAGAGAAAGAAGACAAAAGAGAGATGGAGGAATCCCATTGGTGGAAGCGGGTGGTTGCAATGGACAAAGGAGGTCGGTATTAGACTAAGTAACGGCAAACCCACCAGAGACCCGATAGGTAGTCCATAATTTTTTCCCTTAGTCTATGGAAATCACCCGTTTCAGCCAACATGATAGCTCCAAACTACCTACGTCTTCTTTGTCTATCGCCTTGTCTATCAATTTCAATAATCGGCCCGAAGGGATGGGGGAGAGCGGGGAGAGAAGAGAATTCTGAAGATATCGACAGAATTTAAACATTTTCTGAATAGTAGCAAAGCCGTTAGTAAAATCACTTGCATTGAAAGGAAATTATTTCTACATCTATACATCAATCACTACCAGATTTTAATTAGAAGTTTCTCGATGTTTACCGGACTCCATAAGCATTAAGGTCGATCGTTGTAAGACAACTCCTTCAACATGCTCTAAGGTTGTAAGTTGTTCTGAAGTCTTAAACTTAAAATGAAGGCAATGACCCAATATTTTGTACAATATTTATCACAAATTAATTTGCTTCGTGGAATTTTCCAGGTAACCTTCCTGAATTGTTCACTAAACTTCAGGATTGCAATTTGCAAATGAATAATAGGAAGAAAATAATAAAATTTTGCATTGTAACTCTCCATTCTGTGATCCTTCGTGAACAAAGATAGGGAAAGATTGAGTGGTTGAACATCCATCTCAAAACCACCACCATTTCAAAACGGTATTACCTCAAAGTTTCATGAAGTTCATGTTTACACTAGACCAGGCCCGGATTATGGGCCGCGGCCCATGGCGGCAAAATGTAGGAGGCGGCGAATTTTGCAATCTTTTTGAATGTAGGTATCAAAAAAGAGAGAGAAAAATCGGACTCAGAAAATAAACTACAATCGAGAAAAGGCGACAAAATCTCTCATTTCTTAAGAGTGAAAGTACAGTAATTTCTAATTTTTTCGTCTTTCGGTGATACAAGAGACAACACCTTTGATAAGTCGAGTCAAAAGAGAAACCAAACACGCAATTTGACCTGGAACGGAGCAACGCGGTGTGGCGGTCGGCATGAAACGCATAGCGCCTACAAGATTGCATGAATACTTCACGCATTGCGTCAAACACACTTCGGTCAGCAGCAGTCAGCCTGAAACGCATAGCGCCTACGAGACTGCATGAATACTTCACGCATTGCGCCAACACAGTGCGGTCGGGCAGCGGCGGAAGTTAAGATTATTAACCACGTTTATATTTATTCTTTCATAATATTTTAATGAAGAAAAGAAAGTAAAGAAAATTCGTGGTAATTCCTTTGGGTCATGTGCAGTCTCTACTCTTTAAGACAAGAATTAAAAATTACCAATCAAGCTCATTAAAGCCTCCAAGCAATCACTGGAAAAAAGTAGCTTGGATCCAGAGTCTAAACTCTTAAAAACATTGACAAGAAAAAATACTCTTGATTCAATCGTACTTTTTGCTTGAATCAAAAGGAAATCCGCCTAAATCAAGAGGCTCGACTCTTCTATTTAAAGAAGAAGACGATTGAATCGAGAGGACTTTTTCTTGTCAATGTTATTAAGAGTGGACTCTAGATCCAAGCGACTTTTTTTTCCAGTGATTAAGATTATTACCATTTATAATTCTCAAAATTCTGAGCAAGCGATTGACGTTTCGCATCTTCGCACGTATAAAACAGATCGACTAAAGCACTCATATCCTCCCAGCATGGAAGTAAACTACCCAGGGACAACTATGTCTGATGTTGCCTAGATGTAGTAAACTTTTCCAGCGTCGGCATATCTGTCATCTTTTCTAGGAATACATGAATTATTAAACGTAAGTGTCCTTGTTCCGAAGTCTCTCTCTCTCTCTCTCGAACCTTCATCCATCCGGCGCGGCATGCAGGACCATTGTCGAGTGTCAAAACAATAAAGATATAAATTAAAGACGAGTCGAGTCGGTCGTCTTTCTCGTAAATCGTCGCCAGAGGATCGAAAATGGCAGCTTTATTACTCGCGAGAACGCGCTGGGAGCTTCGCAGGTACACCGCTCAACTTTCAACTACTAACCAGTGACCTGCGCTCTGCTATACTGCCGTGCTAAGGAAAAACGCCGTATGAACCTTCAGGCGTTGCCAAATTTCCTTTGATAAAACAAGATACCCTGGTAAATTTATGAGTATTTTTTTTTCTAATTTTTCAAATAATTTTGTTCGTAATTTCACCTAGGCTTCCTGAAAATTTCAATAAAAAATATTCATAACTTTCCTCGCAAACAAACATTTTATCGAAGGGAATTTGACAACTCTCAAATGTTCATACGGCTTTCTTCCTTAGCACGGCAGTGTGCCAGGAAGAACGCTGTATGAGACTTTGGATGTCGCAGAATTTCTATAGCTAAATTGGGAACTTTTTTGAAAACTTTTGACCATTGTCCTCCTAATTTCCCAGCAAATTGTATTCGCAATTTAATCTACAATATCTGAAAATTGCAAGAAAAAATAAGCATTACTTTTCTCATTATTATATGTTTTATTGAGGAAGAATTTGGCAACATTCGAACGTTCTTACGGCGTTCTTCTTCAGGCCAGGAGCTACCGGTAACAGATCACCGATCGACAGCCACAAGTCATCAATTGCATGGGAGACGGCTCGCTCTGTCAACTGCCTCAGGGTTTTTAAATAGTTATCGAGTGGCCCTTATCGATTGATAAAATTGCCAAGATCAGCAATGGTAAAATTGCTATGGTCAACTTGGAATATAGACTCGTAGATCACCTGAAATACCAAACCCTCGCTTATGGGGATAAGAAGACGGGTTTTAGGAAAACTAGGTACATCGATGTCTGATGTCTTGGGAATTTTCATAGCTATAGATCGTCTTTTATAAGTCACCATTAGACTTATCCGTGAGCAATCAGTATATTCTAATATGTTTTTTTGACATTACCATAAAGTCTTCTATCCAGCGGGCTTATTGTTGCATCAGATAGGCAAAGCGATAGACAAAGAGTACATAGGAAGTATGGAGCAATCGTATTGGTTGAAATTGGTGGTTCTTATTGACTAAGAGGGTGAATAATGGACTAACTATAGGGTCTTTCGTGAGTTGCCGTTAGTCGGATCGCATTTAGCAGAAAGGAAGTTCCGCAACTACAATGCTTTCAAAATTGTGCAACTTCTCCATTTCTTTTTTAAAATACTTTACAGTTATTTTTATTTAAAATTAACAATTTTTTGGTGGAGAGCCAAATTCATCTCCTATTCTTCGAGACTTTTTAGATAATTATGAAGGAGCATCATTTTTACAACACGGTAATCGCGCTGGTTCCTTTCTGCTGATACGATCTAGGTAGTCTATTACCTACCTCCAATGTCCATTGCAACCACCCGCCGGCACCCGCCTCCACCAATAGGATCCCTTCACCTTTGGTCTTCTTTTTGTCTATCAATTTCAACACTCAGCCCGAAGCATAAAATTCTTATTAAGACATTTTACATAGATTTAAAAGGTTAAATGCGATGTAATCCTTAATTAAGATTTTCGAACGACGAGGAAAATTCATTATTTTTAATTTGTTATTTAGCATTGGAAAAAAAAACACATTGAATCTACAGTCCAGACTCTTAAAAACATCGACAATAAAAAATACTCTTGATTCAATCGGGTTTTTGCTCAATCAAGAACCAAGCCTCTTAATTTGAGCGGATTTCCTTTTGATGTAAGCAAAAACCTGATTGGATCAAGAATATTTTTTCTTGTCAATGTTTTCAAGAGTCTGGACTCTAGATCCAATGAGTTTTTTTTTTTTTTTTCCAGTGAGCCCTTTCCTCGACTAATGCCATAGATCGTGGATCGGAAAGTCACCTAAATGGATTACATTTGGCAATGAGGAACCACTATCTCTGGCTCTTCTATAAAAGTAAATATCTGAATAGGGAAACCAATGGCATGTATGCCGTTTCTAAAATGGGCCAGAAATAGTGGTTCCTCATCGCAAAATGTAATCCAAATAGCCTCCGATCCGCGACGGCAACAGCGAGATGTCGGTTTCTGCGAGCGCGGCCGTCCGTCTTTTCCAGTCAGGAGTTTGATGCAGATTCTGGAGGCTTTGTTAAACGGGTCGATTGACAAGTTTTCAAAGAGGAGCCGCTTGCCGGCGACGTGAGCTTTGAACCGGTGCCGACGCCATGCCCGATCCGACGTCCGAACTCCAACAATCAACGTTGACCACCCGCCATCCGCCAATCAACAGCCGTCAAGCGTCCATTCGAAATTCATCACTCCATCCGACGCAGTTGCGGTCCTGTTGCCGTCCGTGAGTCCGATTTATTTCAAAGTACTTTCAGTAAACAGAGACAATATATTCAGAGATAGAGACCCGCAGTGCCTAACAATCCAAGCAATGCGAGACGAAAGTTAAAATCGGAACTTAATCCTACCTTTTCCCAGACTGTTGAGCAACTTATCATCAAATAAAATTCGCTCAATGATGATTAATGAATGATAGGGTGAGCACTGCGCGCACTGTGTTTGACGCAATGCGTGAAGTATTCGTGCAGTCTTGTAGGCGCTAATATGTGTTACATGTCGATTGCTGAGCCGAGAGCTTCTCCTTTTCATCTCAAGTCCTCGTCATCATTGCTCTCTGCGCCGCGCCGTTCCAGGCCGAATCGCGTGTTTGGTTTCTCTCTTAACTCGACTAATTAAGGGTGCTGTCTCTTGTATCACCGAAAGACGACAAAATTAGAAATTACTGTACTCTCAGGAAATGAGATTTTGTCACCTTTTCTCGTCTGTATGTGCTAGATTAATTTTTGCAATAAAGTTATGTTAGGATTGATAAACGGATTGCTCGATTCTTTGGTCATCATGTATCAATAGGCGATTCTGAAAGTTGACTTCTAAAAGAGCGTTTACAGCAGAGCGGGCTGATTATTGAAATTGATAGACGAAGCAATAGGTATAAAAGATATGGAAAGTATGTAGCAATCCTATTGGTTGAAATGGGTGGTTCTTACGGACTAAGGGAGAAAATCCTGGACTAACTACAGAGTCCATCATGGGTTGCCGTTAGATAGTCTATTACCTACCTCCTTTGTCCATCACAACCATCTGATTTCAATAATAGGATCCCTCCAAAACATTTATGTCCTCCTTGTCTATGGCTTTGTCTATCAATTTCAATAATCGGCACGCAGGTAAAACATACTGTCTCTGTGAAGAAGAACTCACAGTGCCCATATCGGGAGAGTACTGCTGTCTTATTTTACTGCAGCAAAGTGTGCCGCTTTCTGAATATTCGGCGAGTTTTAAGCTTAAATGATGGCTTCTCCGCTCAGCTCTTGGTTTTGCACTAAGGAGAATAAACATGGTGGTAAACTTAAATTTATTACTCTCCAACTTCTGAAATAAGTCATTAATAAACTTGAATCCATTGCCTGAGCTATTTGGCTCGGAACGCCTGCATTTACCCGTGATACTCTACGTCTTTCCCCGCAGTTAGTTTAGTTGCCGAGCTGACCTGAAGCAAGCCAGCTGTAAGAGGAGAGTATTGCCATCTGGATTCTTCTACATCAGAAATATGTCGCTTTCAGAATGGTCGGCGAGTTTTAGGCTTTCATGAAAGCACCTCTACAAGCTCCTGACTTGTCATCAAATCATATCTAATGACCAATTATCATTATCCATGTAGATAATTTTTTAAAACCATTTTGGATTTTTCATGGAAGAGCTTATGTGTTAACTCTTAAAATGAAAATATGAGTGAATGCACACTCTTTATTCAAGAGAGAATGCTCTGTCAAACAAGTGCGCACTCTGTATCTTTGAAATAGGCTTTTGTCAGGAGTTTATTATAAAATGAAAACTAATTTTACGACTTAATAAAATAAGTATCGGGTCAGTTAAATCAGTTGCCAGTGTTGTCAGAATTTGTAATTCTAACAAAATCGGGAAGAGAGAAGAGATGACTCCTTCCTTTTTCAATAACAACCAAACACATTTGAAACGTTTAATGCATGGTCCTCAATATCATAACGCCGAGTGGACTGAGTTATGTAGAAGAAACCAGGGCTCATTATCCAAAAATTAAGTAGATGGTTCCATGCTTGGTGAGTTTTTCACTGTCTCCTGCCAAAAATTTAAATCCCCAACAAACTTTTCGTACCTCAAGCATACATTCAAAGTTCAGCTTTTACATCGGATCTAATGGAGGAAAGAACCCTGCATGAAGCCCTATTGTTCCCTTCTTTTGATGTGACTCCATCCCTTTCTGCTGAATCCATTTTAAACATAATTTTATTGATATTTTTACAAATGCATACAAATTAAATTCACTTTTGTTTCGGAACGACTTGGCGACTCTGGGCAACACATTCGTGGCCAGAATTTTAATGACGACATTTATTCAATTATCAACGTCTTTACTTTTCGAAACAATGAGCTCGCATGTAATTAATTTTTTATTCGGTCTCGTCTTCGCCCATGAGGATCCCTTCGCATTTATGTATAGCATCCTCTTTTTTCCTCGTTTACATTCGCTCCTTTTTGTAAGAAAAATCAGGTGGAACTGTCCATATTAAGAACTACTGCAAGAGCCGCAATCGGTTCGTCTTCGCGTTGCGGCCGGCGTTTATAGGAGAGCCCAATAGACTTTCTGGAAATTCAAACGTGCCGCTGAGATGTATGTCCGTCGTTCTTTTGCCAGATTTATAGTTCCTTTTTTCGGCGCACGGTGGGGTTATATTTCCATTTTGTTATTGGGTTTTGTTGTTTTTACGAAAAAAAAAGATAACAAAAAAGAGAAAAAAACTATTATTTTTACGGTTGATTTTGGTCGTCTGTGGCTCTGCTTTTTTAGGTTCACTAATTTTGATTTAAATCAACGTTGAGAGTTGCGAACAACGTAGCCGCCGTAAAAGTGAAATGCAACTTTTGAACGTTGGTAAATCAACAAACCACTTCAGCTCAGAGTATTTTGACGATCATCATGGGTGTCGATAAAACTTGAAATATTCCTTGAAAAATTATTTGAAACTTATGGATTGACAAAAATTAGGAAAGGCAGTTCATTTTATTTCGACAGTTTGGAAATTTTCTCACGAGCAAGGAATGATTTCCCTCCATATTGGTTCTTATACCTCTATTTCTTAATTTAAGCCTTGATAGGTTACCTAGTTTTTTAAATATTATTCTTGGGTATTACAGAATTTTGTATGTTTAAAATCTTTAGTTTTGGGTTTTTCACTTTTTTGTGATCTTTGTACAAGGAATATGCCAATTTTTATCATTATGTACCCGCAGTAATTCCCTATTTCACTGTTGTCTCAAAAAACAAATCAATCGGTCAGTTGAGTTAAATATTTCTGAGACAAAAATACAAACCAAACAGAAGATAATTTCTTTCCCAAATCTTCATCGGTCTCATTTTTCAAAAGATTCCTTGCACGGAGATATGAACATCAGAATTTAACCCTTGAAGAATCACTTTATCCCGCCGCATGATGTTCATTTTCCGTCGAATTTTCTCCTCTGTGCGACACGGTGCCGGCGTTGTGCTGTGCGTTGAAGCAAGGCGGCCGCATTAAACGGCGAGGCCTCAAAAGCATTCCCGACATTTCTCGTACCGAATATTTCAAACTTTTCGTACGTCAATTTGATACATTCCGTTTTGGGAAAAAAATTCCGCCGCCATTACCATTCCCGCGGAGTTCGAGTTGAGCCAACCACGAATCAGTGCAAGGCTCCAGATGCCTTTGTCTCTCGCATTCTTCTTGACACACGTAATTAATGGAAATATTAAAAAAATGACAGACCTGCGCAGCTTCGCGTCACGTCACAAATGACAACGTCCTCAATAAATTCACCGCGAACGTCAACTGGTGACTTTCTTATTTTTGTTTTTATTTCAAGAATCCTAACTACCATGAATCTTACTTATTTATGCTCAAAAACAAGAATAAAATATAATGAGAACAATGAGCCAATACTTGGATAAGTACTAATGGAACGCTCTGGGTTCAGCAGAGCGGTAATACGGTAATAATAATAATTTTCTTATAATTAGAGAGTTTTAAAAATTAGGAGATTAAATTAATCTGCTGATGAAACATTTTAAAGAAGATCACTCACTCTTTACCGTAGCTACTGCGCAGCTAAGCTATGAAGAAGGCGACTTTTTCAAACTTTGCATGAATTATTAAACTTTGACAAGTACTTAATAAATAAGTGGAAAAAATACGACGTATTTCTTATGAAAGGTAAATACTGGAAAACTACACTCTTCTCTGCAAGTTAATTTATGAGAATATTATTTGTTTTCTTCACCACTGTTATTAAATACATTAAGTAAGTTACGTCTCACAATCTTCGGTTTTGTCGCTCACGCAGCCCTTGAAGCATCACCACGATGCGACAAACGCAACCAATACAACATGAGAATAGAACACGGGAAAAGGATGCGCGTCGATGACGGCGCAGAGATACAACTATTCGTACTTGATGGATGTCCGTGTTGTATCCGCAAAATTGAAGGCGCGACGGCCCGAGGCGTGAACTCTCAATGACCCGCTCTATGATGTCAATGCGGTATCGCTCAGATTAAGGAGAGCGTTAAAGAATGCGGCCCGGATAGGTCTATCCTATATCTTCGGCTGTGTTAACACTCAAATTTGTTCTTCTTTTTCAGTTCGATAGCTAATTCTTTTTAGGATGCATTTGTAGAACTATATCTGAGGCTCACATGCACTGACCCCTTACACTCCGCGGGCTTTATTTTTCAGCAATCCAAGGGTCAATTTGACCCAGCTTGGGCGTTTAAGGTTTAGCATGGGCTGAAGATTGATGAAATGAAATAAAAAATTGATAACATCCCGATCAATGTGACACAGATTAACGAACTTTATGAATGTCTTCTTTTTTCAGAAAGTGAATGGAGAGCTGAAGTTCATCAGCGCCGAAAGATATAACTGCATTTTGAATTAGATTCACCGGAACAGATTATTTCAGAGTATTGATCGTATAATCACGTGTTTGGCTTTAAAAAAAGGAAAAACGAAAGTCAGTTCGGTTGAGAGGTTATGGGGTAGGGTGCTGGACTAGCCTCAACAGTATATTTATTTTTTATGTTCGCTTCCAGGTTCTCCGGTTGATTTATGACAGCTTTTACCAGCTCTCTGAAAACACATAAACTTTTAACTGCCTACGCTGAAATGAGCTGATATTTTTAATCCACCACCCCTGTTTTTACGACCATGATTGCTGCCTATGATTGTTTTTATATCTACGTTGACTCCCTCTTTTCTCCGGTTAAGTGAGTCAATGCCGTGTCGCCTATAAAGACTCGCGTTAACAAAGCGGACAGGTTTATAGGCTCCGAAAAAGCCATAGCTGCCAGATTTTTATAGGAGAAAAGCCATCTACCTGGTGCTATCTCATAGGAAACTTATTCAATTCGTTAGAAGCGCCATTTTGAATTACGGCTGAATTAATATATTTTATCATGACTTGAACTTCAATGGATGGCCTAAAACATAAAAAACGAGTTTTGAAGTTTCATTTCAATTCAAAACAAGGGTTCACATGGCCCAAATGATAAATGATTCTCAAATCCTCATAGTATAAAACGCGTATCCAAAAGAAACCATTTTTACTCTTCCACTGCCTCGAGAACAAAAACTTGTTCAGATGTACTTTTATCAGCGTATACTACTATCATTACCAATTTTAAATGACTATTATAGTTAAGTAAGCAATCATAGTAAGGATCACCTTCAACTGACAAATATTTGATGGCAGCCTAGCTACGCCTGCATCTGTATTTCAAATATTTATACAAATGTGTATTTTAACTTTTAGAAATAACTAATCTTTTAACAAATAATTGTCAAGGATTGGCCATCATTTGTATTTTCAATCATGTCACGATTAAGACTTCAGATACGCGAGTACTCGATTGTCGAAACAAAAAAAGAAAATCCTATTATGATGGGTACACTTTGTAGATAACTTGGAGGGATTTAAGCAGCAAAAATTATAGCTGATGCGCTTGCATCCTGACGATAAGTTAGACACCACTTGGCTTTAATCTGCATATAGCCAGCAGTTCAATATAGTATTGGAACTGGAAAAAATATAAATAAAAATTATTACATCATTGTCTATTGCTTGATTGGTTGAGGCAAGAGATTACCTCGAAAAGTGCAAGGAATGAACTGGCAACAAAACATAGGATCTCATGTTTTAACATCCACGATCACCCAGTCTCACTAGCATCCTCCCTCCCTCCGACCACCACAACCCTCCCACGTAATTGAACACCTGGCCAGAGTGACACGAAAAATATTTGTTAGTCGAGGGACTTGTATTTACATATCATACGCAATGACGGGTACATAACGGATAGTTAAGTAAGCAATCATAGTAAGGATCACCTTCAACTGACAAATATTTGATGGCAGCCTAGCTACGCCTGCATCTGTATTTCAAATATTTATACAAATGTGTATTTTAACTTTTAGAAATAACTAATCTTTTAACAAATAATTGTCAAGGATTTGCCATCATTTGTATTTTCAATCATGTCACGATTAAGACTTCAGATACGCGAGTACTCGATTGTCGAAACAAAAAAAGAAAATCCTATTATGATGGGTACACTTTGTAGATAACTTGAAGGGATTTGGGCAGCAAAAATTATAGCTGATGCGCTTGCATCCTGACGATAAGTTAGACACCACTTGGCTTTAATCTGCATATAGCCAGCAGTTCAATATAGTATTGGAACTGGAAAAAATATAAATAAAAATTATTACATCATTGTCTATTGCTTCATTGGTTGAGGCAAGAGATTACCTCGAAAAGTGCAAGGAATGAACTGGCAACAAAACATAGGATCTCATGTTTTAACATCCACGATCACCCAGTCTCACTAGCATCCTCCCTCCCTCCGACCACCACAACCCTCCCACGTAATTGAACACCTGGCCAGAGTGACACGAAAAATATTTGTTAGTCGAGGGACTTGTATTTACATATCATACGCAATGACGGGTACAAAAGATTGGCTCTATTTTGCGTGTCCCGTGAAGGGTCTGTTGCACGTAGGAGATAAAGTCAACTCGTTGCTTCTCTGCCGTAAAGACATATCCCAATTTCCACACAAGCCCCAGAAAGCATGGAATCATATGTTAAACAGGGCTCAAGTGAAAATTAAGATAACCCCTAACGTCAGAGGTGTGACGAACTTGCAGACTTGTCATGGGCGAAATCACATGAATATAAAATTGTGCACGCATTAAACCTCTAAAATCAACTCCAAAACTTTGTACGTGCAAATTTCGCATTAAAGCATTGTCAAATTTTATAATATCCGCAGGTGCTTTTTTTTCTTAATCACGGGTATTGAGTTTTCCTGAGAAGAGATGTAAACAAATCTATCTAAAATCAACAGAAATTCTTCCAACCCGCAAAAACTATTTTTCACGTGTGATTTCAATCAATTTTTAAAGTTTAATTGTTACATTTAGTCTAAATAAAGCGCGAATAAATGCTTATGAGTGAAATAATACGTGAGAGAATATTGAAAAACAGTTTGAGGGATTTTAAGTTCCTTTAGGTTAAGTTCCATGTTTTGTTACCTTATTCATTACTTGCCTTCTTGTTAAAACATCTCCTGGTAATTTAGAATATCTCTATTAGTTTTTCCAGAATTATATGGATTTAAAAATGTAGTTAGGGATCATGCGTAGTTGATTATGTAAATCAGTTTTCTATATTTGTTACTTAAGCTTCGTACCTTTGGGCATACTTAATCTCCGATAACTAAGAGAAAAGTGCCATTTCTCGAAGTAAATTTGAAAACATGTACGAACAGTGCCTTTTTTAGTGTATTTTTGACCTGTCTAATGATGATCGAGAGATAAGTGCCCACTCACGCGGTAAATTTGATAAAAATGTGCACTTTGAGAGTGCCTTTTTTTGTTTATCTAATGTGCTCAAAGTGATTTTTTTGCAATTATAATTTAGGAAAATTTGCTCATTTGGATATACTTATTGTGTAAAAGCACGCTCGGAAAAAAATTTATCACTATCCCAACCATACTTTTAGCTGATTTTGGCGCCAGATATCACAGTACTTGCACCAGCTGGCGGTATGGTTTAGACAGCCGAAAGTGTGGATGGGTGAACCATACCTGTAGCTGGTGCAGCTTTTGTAATATCTGGCGCCATAATCAGCTAGGAGTATATTTGGGATTGTGATACTTTTGTTTCGCGCGGGGCGGGTTGGGCTAAAGAGGAAGGTAGGGTGCGATCTTCGAAACTTTGGCCAGAAAAGTCACTCAAATGCCCCTTTCCGAAAAATTTAGAGGCCCCATCCGACACTTTTCGAGCTTTTTTTCGAAGTAATTCGACAACCCCGACCAACCTCCCCCGCCACTCGCCGGGCAGGCGGGGAGGGGAAACTGTGCGTATGATGTTTGGGACGGCTATTATCATCTCTATTATAAACACTTATCTTCGGTGTAACTTTTGTCAACCCACTTGAGGCTCTATTTTTAACTGACAGCGTTTGTGCTGCTGCCGTTTGACGCGGCGCGGATCGCTGACGGGTGACGGCTCCGGCCTGTCGTAACATATCCCCGATCGTGACGTGTTGAAAGCTCCGCCGCCATGTCAGGCCGCGCATCGGGCCCGGCGAAAGGCGACTCCGCAACGCGTAGCCCCCGAAAGGTCTGGAAAACAGCTCGAATAACCTCGCGTTACCTTTGAAAATTCACTCTACATTGTTCTTTCCCCCCTTGATGATGTGGATCGCGTTTAGCCAGAGGTGTTTTCTGCATGCACGCCAAGAGCATACGCGGATGCAGACAATGCGAACGGAAGGGGGGGGAGGAAGGGGGGTGGAAGGGAGGGGCAAGAGGGGAGTTTGGGGGGACCCTCTTCAGAAAATTTTGGAAATTTTAAGGCATCCAATATACAGTCTAAGACAATTTCGTCGTAGAAAATCACCAAATATACGCTTCCTACCTTCATCTTTCCTCTGTCAATTCTTCTTTCTCTCTTCGCTTTTTCTTCCTCCTTTTTACGGGCGAAAGGAGGGGGAGGGGTACGACGCCCCCACCGCCCCTTTCCTTTGAATCCGCCTATGGCCTAGAGGAAGCACTTCTTGCTGAGGAAATTCGAAAGTGCATCGGACGGAGCCAAACTGCATACCACGTTGCATAATTTTCTCTTGTTTTTCATTATTTTAACAGAGAACTGATCTTTAAACGAATTTAAACTTTCTGTAGATGCACCCTGAATTATTATGAATATCAATGACCAAAGCGCGAAACTACGTACCTCCATTGCGGGGTTTCGAAACTTCCGCCCCTATTTTTCCCCCGAGTAACTTCTACCCCTCTGCCAGTCCATTCCTTGTCCTAAATTAGCGGCCGTCCTGTCATAGGATCAAAAGGATGCAAGGCACCGCTCATATCCGCAATTAATCGTGGACTGTCATAGAGATCTCCAATGATAACGACACCCAGATCTTGATACCAAGCATCAACCAATGAAAAGAAGTGTTTGATTCAGCTAGCTTGGAAAATCAAGTGAAGCGATTATGCGACCCTGGTGGCAGGGCGTCGAAACAAAGAAAACACTCGACCGCCACGCCGGACATGGCGGACTCCAATGAGGGGCAGGCAAGTGGCTAAGCCGATCAGAAAGACGACGACGGTGACGGTATATGGCTAAAAGTAAATCTGTGTAGATATGTGCATGCATGACAGCGTGTAAGAGACTACCATGCAGGTGGAGCGGCACAGGCCGCGGATTCAGAGAACATGAGATAAATAAAAAGACAAGGCACTCCACCGTGCTAAGGAAAAACGCCGTATGAACCCTCAGGCGTTGCCACATCTCCTTCGAGAAATCTCAAATTTTCGGGAATATTTGTTAACTTTTTTCATCCAATTTTTTGGAGTATTTTGCTCGTGATTTGATTGAAAGTTTCTGGAAATTTCAAGGAAAAATATGTATAACAGTCATTAGAAATAAATATTTTCTGAGAGGCAATTTGGCAACATTCGAATGTTCGTACGGCGTTCTTCCTTAGTACGGCCGCACTGGGCACTGGGCACTCGAAGGAGCCCGACTGATTTGTTTGAAAGCCCGGTAGCAAGCGGCGCCCTCTGATCTCGCTGACCGTCTTTGAGCCGCCCGACCGCTAGAAGTCAACCTGTCGTGGCTTTTCGGTTTTTAAGCCGGGAATTTACAATTAATTACATGCTTGAAATAAAGACAACTTGTCTCCTTCCTTAAGCCTGATTTATTTTGGCATCTTCCCTTTTATACGTCTCTGACATTTACGAAACTTGTCCGGCCGACAGCTTAAAAAAGGTAAAGATATGTGCCCACCTTTCTCCCTCCTCCGCCTTTATGGGGTTCGCGTCATCCGATGAGGGAAATAATCCGAATAAAACAAATAAAGGCGGCTCGCGGGTCGCGCTGTCGTCCTAAGCAAAAACCCCATAAGAACTTTTCAACGTTGCCAAATCGCTTCTAATAAATGAACACTTCTTTAAAACCCCTGCAAACTTCTTCCCTTAAATTTGTCTTAGAAATTATTATTCGCGATAGGATCTACCGTCGGTTGATCCTAAGTGAAAATAGTCATAAGTTTTCTCGCAAATGAATATTTTATAAGGTGAAATTTGGCAGCGTTGAGATGCCCTTACGACGTTATTCCGTAGCGCGGCCCCTCCGAATTAATAACGCTGATGGACGGATGTTTTCCATCCAGGGGACCGAGGAATGTGTGATATTTCGTCCATCCACAAAAATTCAAACAAACGCGCCGGTTCTGACAAATAAATTTCAGCCGCGGAATAAAGCGTAATTAAACCGCGGGCTCCGTCATAAATTTGTTATCTCTTTGTTAATTTGGAATTTTTTATTGCCCCGGCCGAGCCTTTACCTCGCGGTGAATTTCGCCGCGCGTGTATAAATCTCTCGGGCCCTGCGACGTATTCGTGATGTCCGACGACGCGAGAATGAGTACGAAACGCGGAGATAGCGTCTCAGGAAAATGGGACGTTATCGATGCGGACATTCCTTATAAGGCTCAAATAATTAATACCGGCTATTTATAGTGAAATCAATACTATTTATACGGTGACGACTGCTTTCGTATTTGGCCGTTTCTCGAAACCGGGAAAATGATTACTGGCGTTGATTATTCCGCCCAAATGCATTCGGGTCTTCTCGGTTATCTCGTTGTTCGTTGATTGGTGGTTACTCGTTTGACTTGGAATGCAGAAGTGAAAGCTCTCGTATTGAAGACGTACATACCTGCTTATTCCATTATTAGTATAAATGAAAACGTTGAGAAGTAAATGATAGATTTTTAATGAAAATTGGGTAATTTTTTCCTTTTTTTTGTGAAAACGTTATTTTGATCTAAACACTGGAACAATTTTACTTCCATTTCCATTCTTTTGAGCTTTTTGAATGTTTTATCGCTAAATACATGCCAACAAAGACCGCAAATATTATTATCTAATGCGCACCATATGCATGGACTGCAGTCGTGCATGCTTGGTGATTAGGGTCTGTTGCATACAACACATGCAGCCAACTGAGTATAATTTTTAAGGGTAAGTTCACTTGCAAGTTTACACACAAGTACTTGAAATCGCGTTGGGCAAATCAAAAAAGTCTGAAATCCACTCTTTAGGGCCCGATTTGCGTAGTTTGTATCATGCAGTTTTAAATTTACCGCGTATGCGAGCAGTTTTTCTAGGTGGCAGTCAGGTGTGGCCGGAGAAAGACCTAACCTTATGTATACAACCCTAACTTACATTGTTTGTAAGTATACCAACAATCTCTAATTATGGTCGCTTGAAGGCACTATGAAGGGAATAATCAAACTAAGTTGTTCTTATTTATTTCAAGGGGATGCAGAATTGCAGACTCGTTTTACGTGTGCCCTAAAAGCGGAGGGAAGGACCAAAAAATCAGATTTTTAACGTTACTTCGGAACGACTTCGGAAAGATCAGCTACTTTTTTCCATGACATAATGGCATATCCATACTCTCTCAATAGAGTCAATCTTTTCGACGAGCCAAAGTTGGAAGAAGATCGATATTTCATCCGCAATCGATAAGACGAAACTTGAGGGATAAACTCGTACGATCACGAGTTTATTTGTAAAGTACTCGTATAAAACAGGAATGAAATAAAAGCTAGACCATCGCGTCGCAAAG
The DNA here is from genome assembly GCF_001854935.1 of Bemisia tabaci. Classification (NCBI taxonomy): domain Eukaryota; kingdom Metazoa; phylum Arthropoda; class Insecta; order Hemiptera; family Aleyrodidae; genus Bemisia; species Bemisia tabaci. The sequence continues at coordinate 3,219,394 of NW_017556656.1, forward strand.
ATGGCGGGGTGAACCCATAAATTCTCCTCAAGGCCTCGGCAGAAGGAATAAAAGTGCAGTTAAATGGCCGCCGAGAGGGACAAAAACGGAGTCGGAAACAGGGAAAAGCGACCGCGAGGAACAAAGGAGAATCGCTTGACGAAGCCGAGCAGTCTGCGAGGAAAGCTGCGCGGCAAAAAAGGCCATTCTTTTTTCAAAATCGGACTTAGTGGATCATTTCAACGTGACGAGAATCCGAGGAGGCCTTTTAGTTTGACGCTTTATCTCCGTGGTCACTTCTACGAAACTATTAACGGCGAACCAGACGATGTGACGACGTGAGGGGGGGATCGGGTCAACTATTTCTGCCCCTCGTTTCATTTTGCATCGTTCTCTTTTCGCTCATTTTCGCAAGCTCAGATTTGAGTGCAGGAGCCAAACTTAATGCCCTCGTTATAGCGGGCTACACGATCCTTTTGAAAATGAAATCATCGTTGCATTAGCGATGCCGGAAAGAGGATTTGAAACAACACTTACCACGGGATCAGTCGCGGAGGAAACTGCTAATGACGAGATACGCAACAATTTTTCGTAAGCTACCCCTTACGACTTTATAACTGCGATGGTGCGCTTGCGCAAATATAAAGGTTATAGAGGCACCGTTAAAAAATAATGTTCTGTTTCTAAATTGCAGATCAGTCGTGAGTCGATTAATTCGTAGATCGAGTCAAGTGTGACCTCTAAGTAGACGCAAATAAAGTAAGTGAAGTAACGTAGTAAGTAAGTGCGTAAAGTGAATCGGAGGCAATCAAGGCAAGTCTAAAGTCAATTTGAGAAATTAGAAGTCATTTAAGGTCTTATTAATTTTAAAATAGGTTAAATTTGACTCGAAATAGAAGGTCAAGAATGACCTTATCCTATCAGCATTATGGTTACGAAGTAGGTAACGTTTATCTTAAATAGTGCAGAGAATAAACGGAAGAAGAGAGGGAATGAGGCGGAATAAGGCTGATAAAAGTAGAAATTCGATGCGTAGTAATGAATCATCCATACGAATTACACTGGAACAAAGAAAAATTTAGGGTTCTTCAATATTTATTCAGAAACAGTAATTGATCCTGTCACAGCACGAACAACTTTGCGACAGTCTTCATAATGTTATGCCTCCAGGATAACTTCAACAGAATCATGTTACGTGTGAGGATTGAATAGGCGCCTTCATCTTGATGGCTATGCAATTTTAACTACCGGAGAGTTGATATAGTTGTATCCTGTAATTGACACCTAGAACAGGCGGGTTACTATGGTTTTGTTGGATTATTGGTGACCGCTGAATGCTTATGAGTGTCATGCTTTGAAGCAGTTCCACTTGAAAAAACGAAAATCCCGTCTCATGTGGCAAAATGGTTTTTAGGGTCACGTGCATCATTTAGATGAATTTATGTTTCCTTTTTTTTTGCATCTGAAGGATATTTGTTAATTTTGAAAAAAGCTTTTATGGCTCAAGATTTAAGAACGCAGGAGTGTATAAAAAGTAAATGTTTCATATTAATACTTTTTGCTTCGGAGCACTTTTAGGGGGGTGACGAAGATGAGCCAAAGAGTCTTCCCATTCATCAAAAATTGTTGGACTCTGATTTCCCCCGTTTTCTTTGGTTTTTTTTTCTTCCTTTTTTTAGTTGGGTACCTTTCAAATCAAGTAATTCGATTTAAAGCGAGTATCTCGCAGTACAACCCATAGTACCCGGATCTGGGTATTTCCGACATTCCTCTCCTCCTCTTAGGCCAAAAATTAAAAAAAAAAATAGTATTACCTTTTAGTAATACGGAAGTGTGCCTTTGTTCAATGAACCGTTGTACACTTGGCAATTACCCCCATAAATTGCTACCCTCACTATGAGAGTCACCACCGAATATCCAATGGATGCGAACAAGTTCAGAATGCGAAATGAAGAGGAAACTCTTTGACAAGAGCACCTCCAGTTTTCTACAAAAAAAAAATAATAAAAAAATAAATTGGATAATTTTTATTGAGCTATCTAAGCGTTACAGAGAGATAAGTGAGTGTCAAAAAACCGCATACTCTACGTTATTTGTGGGCAATGCCTTTTCGGGAGAGTTATTATTATAAGCGCAGGTCCCATAAATCATGGTAAACGATCTGTAACCGCATGAAATCGTTTAATTGTTCGGGACGCGAGAGAAATATGGGGGCCGCCACGGAGATGTTATTTCAAGTGGCTCGAAATCATAATTGACTCTATTAAACAGATTAATTACAAGGATATGTCAGGTGCTTGCACATGCGTCGTTCCGCGGCGGCGCGGCGCGGCGTGGAGGCGCGTCGCTTCGTCTCCGCTAATAAAGACCGAGTGCTAACGTGTCGTTAAGATGCCTGGCGAGTGGGATGTCACCCGGCGACTGCGAAGCTGAAGGATCGGGGCCTGAAACGGCCGCCTGAAGCCTGAAGCGGCCCGCGGCCCGCTTTGTCGTTACGAATCATTGCTCGGCATCAAAGAGTACACAAACGCCGCGTCAAAATACCCGCGGCCCGGTGCACCACAAACAATTCAAACGTGTCAACGGAATTACTATTCTAGCGTGGCCGCCAAGCATCGCCAGCTCTGTCACTTCGCGCTCCTTCAAACGCGGGACTTGCGCGCTGGTGTCAGATAGAGCACATATGAAGAAACACAGTGAGTTGGAATTTTTTAGCCAACGTGCGTTAAAAATCAGCATAAAGCTGAAAGTTTCAATACAGAGGAGAAAAGCTCACATTTTTACCTCAAAGAGATACGCTGTGAGCTACGAGCAGAAAATTCAGGAGGCTGCGCAGCACTGAGGATGGGTCCAATTAGACCCGAAACGCGTCTGAAGTTGCCTTCCTGAATGGTCGTTACTAGTGTTTCACCAAACAGCGTTTCTCTTGGAGAGAAAATTGTGCTCATATGAGCACAATTTTCCCTCTGTATTGAGATTTTCAGCTTTATGCTGATTTTTGACGCTGTTGGTGAGAAACTTTAAAAGCCGATCCTCGGATTGGAGGCGCCTACAAATCCCCGCGATACTCTCCGCTTTGTCGGACGGTTAGTTAAGTTGCCTATCCGAGCCAAACCCAACTTCGGCCCCTGATTAATTGCACTGAGAAAATTCCATGAAATGTAACTATGAAATTTCATGGATTTTTTTTTGGAATTTCAGTTTCGTAAAATTTTGCAACTCTGACAGTGATCGATTCGACTCCAGTAGACCTAGGTTTTTTGGGAGGGGAAGTTCAAATCGACGCACAGGAAAAAAAACCTTTTTTTTTCTCACTAATGACTTGAATTTGGAAAGTTTTGTGCGTCACTCGTATTTTACATAAAATTTCGATGCGAAACTTGTTTTGCGGTGCTTGATCCATACCCTGCTGAGTAATCCATCATCAAAAGGAAAAGAAAATTATATTCAAGAATTAAATGAATAATCTAATAAAAATTCTATCCCTAAATTGGTGACACTTAGGATCACAGTCGATCATCTTGACGAGGTTTTTAAACTTTGATCTCCTAAATTGGCTCATCAATCTAAAAAAATCAAGCATTGAATTTTGATCGATTTGCGTTTATTTTTCCTTAATATTTTACCAACTTGAAGTTGGCAAACGGAAAATTCGGTCCTTAAGCCTACATTAACATATTGACTCGAAAAAATATACGACCTAAAAAGCTCAACAAAAACTGAAAAATGGATAATTATTAGTGATTCATGATCATGAAGAGGTGACATTTTCGCGGCGAGATTTCCTCATTGACCTAAAAATCCCTCCTTTTTAGGACAAACACGAGGCTAGAGCGATCCATTTTTGGCACTGCTTCTGTAATCCTGATGCATGGATAGATGTAGATGTGAAACGAGGTCTGATGAGAGGTAATTGGGAGGGGGGGGGGGTAAGGAAAATGCAGTTTAATTTATCTTAGGCATTTGTTTTCTTTATCGTAGAGTATTGTTGAAGTACTAAAAGAAATTGAAACCAAATTAAATCACATTTTGTTAATGCATGCACCAGTTTTAACATCGTATACCTATTTTTACCCCTCTTAGCGAAATTTCCACAGTTCGTCGTACAGAAAAAGTCATTCACTCGCAAAAGAACCAAAGTTCACTTGTGTTACATCTGGTGGCCCCGCGTCAGACATTTTTCATAGAAGGACCCTGAGAATGGGATGTTAGTTAATTTATAGTTAGGGTGTCTGAATTTCTGTAATATTCCTAGAAATAGTGAAAAAATACATTTTTTAGAACATGTCTACAACAACTTGTCTTTTTGCTCTGGTTGAAGTTCGCAACAGACTCATTACAATTAGAGAACAACGACTAAGTATAAGAGGTTAAAACATTCCTTAATCATGATGACAATCACATGGTACGGAAAGAAGGGAAATTCTGGATTCAATCGACATGAATTGATCGAAAAATAAAAACCGTGAACCGATCGACATAATCCGACCGATTCACGAGTTTGTCTATCCATTCACGGTTGTCAATCGGTTCACGCTTTGGGCAGTAGTATGAATATGGCGACTTGACCGCGAAAAAAATCCAATAAAAATCGTACAGCGTTGCATGATGGTGCAGAAAAATACGAATTAAATTACAGTGTTGTATAGGGATTATTATTCAATATGGCAACGCTGTAAGGAAGAAAGTATTGCATGTTGCCCCTTCAATAATCGGGTTATGGAATCGTGTAATGTAGCCCCTTCAATCTGCGGTTTATGCAATGGTGTATTTTTCAAGATGGCGCAGCAGCGTTGCCGGACGGTGGACATAAATAAATGATTTATTTATTGGTGAAATTTTGCAACATCGCATTTTACAGTGTTGCCAGATGGGGCGAGAAATTAGTTAATTTTTGATACAGTGTTGCCAGATTGTGCAAAAAATTCGGATTTTTGGACTTGTAAAAATTTTCGGTTTCGGAAGACCGTATCTTGCCATATGGGTCGGTATTGGATACTGTAGATTAGGGTCTGATTCGGTAAAATTGAAAATTTTTCGGAAAATCACCGTCCTCCGATCCGTTGCGGATCAATGCGATTCTTTTCCACTTTCGAAGATCGGAAAACTGTACTGACCGAATTTTGATACGACTTTTCGTTTCCGAGATTTCGGACTTGTAAAATTTTCGGCTTCAAAAGACCGTATTTTACAGTATGGGCCTGGTATCGGAGACTGGAGAATAGGGTCTGATGCGGTAATTTTCATTTTTTAGCGCTTGGAGATGCGTACGGGAACCTTGTGTTTTGCGATGAGCGACTGGGATTGGATATTGCAATGTTCAGATTGATGAATCAAAAATTTTTTATTATTTTTTTTGTTGGATATTTACAGTTACAGTTTAAAACAGTTCGTGTTTAGAAAACGCAAACGCAAACGCGTTTAGAAAACGTACGCGTTCTAAAAACATGAGGGTTGTCAACCACAAACATCGATTCCTTCTCCTTCTCCGAACATTAAATCAACACTTATATCATCAACTTTCCGATTGTTATTTTTCCGGGCCATCCTGATGAAACGGAACTTGCAGTCGGATGATATGTACTTAGAGTACAGCTACGGAGCGGAGCAAATCAGCGCCAGTAAACTCAAGATGAATAGAAGAACGTCCGTCAAGGTAGAGGGTGCGCATTTGATTTCCGGACGGACCGGGCACATTGTGATGTTCGCTTCGGATGAGTTTTCCGCTACCGTTGTGGAATTCACTCCAACAACAGCAATGATGATGGTGATGAGAAATATTTTATCAATCATGATTTTTTCCTTGCGATACTGAGCAGAGAATGCATACTATTTATACGAAATCTTTACTATAGAGAACCGCTCTCCTCTCTCTTGTGTATAATACTATGCGAATCGCACTCAAAAGTCTGCATATCTTCCAGTCCCGTTCGTCTACTTTCTTGTACCCCTGCTTTAAGCTAGGTTTCACATTAGTGGACTACGCCATACAAATTCCTTAACTTGAAGCCATTTGCTGTATGCCTGTAGATGTTTTCTGCCATGTGTGGAAGGAACCTCGAGTAGAGAATCCATGGCTACCTTAATATCATCAATGATCGGAGAAAATCATGAAATTATTTAAGCTTTGGATGTATGATGTCGCATCTTTTGAAAAATGCTTTCTCCTCTAAAACTTAACTGAAAAATCGTGTTGCGTCAGTGCTTTTCTGAGAGGGGTGTTCTGTATTGATCAGCTATTAAATCATGGTGCTAATTTTTCTGTTGACGCGACCATCTGGTGACGCAGGTATTGCATCTACAGCCGGTTGCATCCCTGGCCGGTACATAGGGCTTCTCGCCCATGCCATTCCTCTGCTTTCGCCCGCAGTCGATGCATACTTTCAGCTGAAAATAATCACAGAAAAATTTTATTAAGATAGTTTCCAACCGTTGAACAGTTAGAGAGCAAATTAATGTGAGAGAAGCTTGACAAGCTCTTGTATGGAAAGATCCCTTGAGATGATTCATTAGTGCAACTAAATGGAAGCATTCCTCGGCAATCGTTGCCTTGAAATAATGTCAGCAACAACGTCGAGATACTAGGCCTCGTCGAGCACTCAGTGGAGAAAATGTTTTGCAATCATTCCTTCTTGCTCTTAACAATGAATCTGTCATCGTGTTGGTAAGCTACACAGAGTTAACAGTAACATATATAAAAGAATGCCTAAACTCATGAATTTTAGTCATGAGATTTCATTTCTCTCAAATGGATTTAAGCATCTGTTACTATTAATTTATTTTCCTTCTTTCAGGTTGCTCCCTGTCTAGGTACATGCCAAGAATTATTTTCTTCCAAGTGCTCAGAATCATACATATCTCCAAATGGATAAAATTGATTTACTGTGAATGGTGTCGTATCTGAATGTGTGTGGTAAGAAAGTTTCCTTTATTAATCATTTTCCCACATGTTCACACACAGCCAGGCCTGGTTGATTTTTTACGTTTAAAGTAAAGAAGCAAGGATACAAGAAAAGCAATTTTTCATTTCTTTATGAACTCTTTTAGCCTTCAAAGTTGTTTTGGGGTGCCCTCGAGAACTCATTTAAAGTCCTAGATTTTAACAATTAAAAGTCCCTTAAAGTCCTTAATTTTGCATACAAAAAGTTGTCATAAGCCATGAAATGGTACCTGAATGGAAAAAACACTGTCTTAATGTAGTGACTTCTGTTAAGGATAAAGCATTAAGATAGTTTCCAACCGTTGAACAGTTAGAGAGCAAATGAATGTGAGAGAAGCTTGACAAGCTCTTGTATGGAAAGATCTCTTGAGATGATTCATTAGTGCAACTAAATGGAAGCATTCCTCGGCAATCGTTGCCTTGAAATAATGTCAGCAACAACGTCGAGATACTAGGCCTCGTCGAGCACTCAGTGGAGAAAATGTTTTGCAATCATTCCTTCTTGCTCTCAACAATGAATCTGTCATCGTGTTGGTAAGCTACACAGAGTTAACAGTAACATATATAAAAGAATGCCTCGAGTTTAATTGGAGACACATCACCATGAAAGCTGTATTATACTTTTCAAGAATATTAAACATCCTCACACGTCATTTTGCATTATAAGTATTACCGCTCTGAAATCTCTATGGCTCATAAGACGCTTATGTGATTCAGAACTTTCAACTCGTCTGTTCATGACATCTAGGGGCCTTGCACACATTGTGCTAAGTAGATAAGGCAGAATGAGACCAGAGACTTGACACAACTAACACATAGGCAGGTACCTAATTCAACTACTGTCCAGTATTTCTCGAAAATTACCACGTTCAGTCTCTTTTATTTCACTGCGTATGATTGGGAATTGAGAGGTACACATTTGGAAGAAGTATATCTACCATCCATTATTGCTGTTAAATGTGTTGTAACGTCACTAAACTAACCGATTGATGATAATGATGAAAAAGAATTCAAACTTACCAATTCTTTTTCTTTTGCGTGGTAATCCTGCATATAGCATCGCTTGCAAAATCCCTTAATGAGCCTTTCTGGATTCCGGCATTTTTCACAAGCTGCGAAAAAAGCACAATCATCATTAAGTACACAACATTCTATCAGAAATAATGGGAAACATGGTTACATTTCCTGGCTCCTTCTCGATTTCCATGCAAATTATCGATGTGTTACATTGCCCTACAATGAGATGTCGTCTGGACAATGACAGATCAATCAATCAACATTCCCGATACAACCCTTTTTATTGCGATAATCATATCTTACCTCAATCTCTCAGTCGTACCCTATAGATCGAAAACACGAAGGAAAAGTAAACACTTCACTGTCATGGAAAGGAACAAAAAGCAGTGGCTGACATGGTAAAGCAGGACCAAATGCTTGCAAAAGTAATCGGGTAACGACAAGGAGTCGGTTACATGAACCTGGAATATGTCGTCCACTTCCAACTAATATTATGTCTCCTTCTTTGTGTCGAGATTATAAGAAATCCTGGAAAAAAGTGTGGCTTTGTTCATTCATGACTGTTGTTGTCGAATGAAAATTAAAATTGGAATTACATACTATGCAAATGTTTGAAAATATTTTGACGAGATAATCAAAGTCAAAACAGTTGCAAATAATGGTATCGGAATTTTTCGATAACATTCCACGCGACAAACATATGAACGTCGTATAACCTCAATATCTTGCTTCGTCACCGACAACAAACCGAAAATGAACTTAACTCATAAGAAAATGTATAATTTTCGAATACCAACATGTATTATTCCTGCTGTCCCGTTATATCTACAAACAGATTCTGTGATTCAAGTGCAATCATGTCGTTAAGTTAATCGTACCTTTAATTTGTGCATCTGTTGGAGTGATGCCGCTTGGGCCTGGCTGCAACTCCTCTGCATTGAAAATTGCCATATCAAATTTAAAGCCGGATTGGGTCCTGCAAAAGAAAATGAATGAAAGTGATGAGAAGTAGTTAAATTAATTATTGCAAACACAGTATCAATTTTCAACTCGCCAATTGTCGATATTGTCGCAATCAACTACATTCAACAAACGATTTGTAGTTCATATTGTCATTATTAGTGAAATCATGAACCGAAGAGACATCCGAAAACTATCTTCATTTATTAAACTAATAAAATCCATCAAAATACAATTCACCCCCATCGGATCTGCGTTCCCGTACAACAAATAAAACTTATCAGAAAAAAGCATTCGATAAGATAAAATGGAGACAAGAGGCCAATAAAGAGTTGACTGCCACCTTTGTCACTTCTAGAAAATAACCATTTTTGAGTTAAAACACATTTCATTGCCTCCTACAATGACGCAATAAATTAAAGTTGAGCTTTGATACTAACAATAGGGTCTTTAAAATTAATTTTCAACATCATTCAAAGGGCCCATTTTTGATTTGTCACAAATATCCTATTCAAATTAAGCCTCTAGTACCTGCATGCCCATTATTTTCACATCAATGTTTGAACCGCTTACTTACAAGTAAGAGTAAGTTATTAAGTAATTCCTCCCATGCAAGCAATGATGTTAAGCCCAGGTGGAACCATCGTTAACACAACCCGCATCTTTTTGATTCTACCGTAGACGTTTGAGAAAAACATTTTAAACTATCATCTTGTTGATCATCTCGTTCATCTAACCGCGAACCGGTTAACTCATCACTTGAGTGATAAACATTCCAAGACTTGTCGACACGCCATGTTTTTCCCACAACATCAGACCTATGCTGTATTCGAAAATGATGAAAAATATGATTCCTTCAACACAAAGCACACACTTGGAAAGGAGTCGACTCCTGAATTCTATCCCTCTGAAATTTCATCAAAACCAAAGTTTCAGTTGATAACTTACAAATTTGATCCGTCCTTCCTTGAAGTTTTTGTAGAATTTTCCTCCTGCAGAGAAGAACAATCAGGCAGTCTTAAAGAACTGCCATTGAGTACTTCTCTGTTTAAAAAATAAAGTGTGACAGGAAGTTTGTGACGTTGCAAACTGACTTATGTGATTGTCGACTTACACCGTCGATACCTTTAAGATATTACCAAAAGCGAAAATAAATAGGGAATGCAAAAAAACTACTAACCCTCCACAGGAGCACGTCTTTGCCTCGACCCCAAATGGGTACCATCCTGGTGTTGCAAAATTTCGTGCAATAGCCCAGTTATATCCGATGTTGAATCCACCATGGTATCCATTGGGTATCGTAATAACGATTTCGCCAGGCCGCTGAATTATCTGCAACAAGAGATGGAACGACTCAAGAAAAAAAAAATAAGTCAGCTTCAACCTAGTTCAAAGATAAGCTACCAACCTGTTGTGGACGTGATGACCACTTGAAAATCGTCGCAAATGGATTAACCACTCCATGACACTTATTAGTCGGAAAACATTCAAGTAAAGTAGACGCTCTACGTGACAAGACTTGCAAAAGCTGGCGATGGAAGTCCGAAGTAGGAGAACAGGACAACGTTACTGTAAGAAAATACCTAACTTAATGGAACTAAACCATTCTTCTACCAATTCCTTGCAATTCTTTTGTCTACAATTAAATTCACCATAAAATCTGCTAACTTCTTATACCCGGAATGTACTTATCCGACAGAAAAAACTTTCTATTAATAAGTTAAGGGCAAATAACAGATAAGGTGGGAAAATTCAGCCAACGAATGGCTCGAAAACCGGAAAGTTAGGAAAAAGGACCAAACTGCAATTGTCAGTGATCGAAAAAATGAACAAAAGGGGGGTGGGGAAAACATTTCAAAGCAAAAGTTGAGAAACTGGGTGTACTTTATTCACGCCTCTCATGACGAGACCCTCACATCTGTGTTGTCGGTAGTCAAAGCAAAGGCTCTTGTTAAAAACATAAGATAAAGATGTACATTCAACATAGATACACTTTTTGTTGTCACATCAACTGAATCAACGATTACGAGGATCTGACCGTGTCGACCACCCGATTCAAAATAATAATAATAATAATAATATATATATAAATATACGCACCATGTGTGGGTGGAAGCCATTTTTTTCCAGGATTTGCGGTGAAACTACATTTCTTTTATGGCAAGAATACCCTTTACAATAATTTGCTTCCGGGAAAGTCTTATGTAAAAATAACTCGAATTTTTCAGATTCTGTGGCTGGAAGGGTGTACCTGGAAGGACAGACAATTCATGATGGCATCAAGAAGCTGACAAAACTATAGGGTTATCAAGAAGCCGGCCCTCCGAATCAGAACCGAGTTAGACATCAAAACTTAACAGGAAACTAATTTTACCGACTCGTTAGTGAGAACTCATATCTACAACGTCACTGATTCATTCGGATTTGGTAAGCAGAGTGTTTTAACTACCTACATCCACATCCATGCAATTTTCCTTATGTAGAAAAGGATTAAACTTTCTCTCCGGCAATATGAGTCCGTTTATCTCTGGAGGAATTTGCCTGCAAATAGTCGAATCTTACCGTTTCGCGTAAGAAAAGACGCATGCCCACGTTCCAATTGCCCGAAAAATTGTGTTCGCGGAGATGTGACGCTCCCTTTTTAGAGGTCCTCAAAAATCATGTATAGCGGGATCATTCGTCTCGTCAATGGAGCGGAGGAAACAAAACAATTTTTCAAGCGGTATATTTTCTTCTTACGTCTAGACATTATCAATAACCCTCTTCCACAATTTATGGCGTTACGATAATTTGACCAATCCCACAAAGAAAATGTCACATAATTTCAGTCTACAAGTAGCGATCAGAAATAAAAAAGGTTTGATGATTTGCCTCTGTCTCAAAAGGAGATAAACAGTTATTAACCATGAAAGATTGGAAGAGAAAAAAAAAGAACTCACCATATTTTCGGGGCACCCTCCAAATGATGATTGATACTGTACAGGCACATGTCTTCCCTGTGCCAGGCAAAGGAAGAAAATTTTGTCCCGAAGTAGGAATAGCTATGGTCGACCCCGGGCTCGTTTATCTTACCCGTTAGTAAAGATGGAATTTCATCAATATGAAAGCCCTGTAAAATCAATAGAAATTCGATACTAAGGTAACTGTACCAGTAATCATCACTCTCAATTGTATACCCAAATAATAAGCTCTGTTGTTGGTATTATGAACTTGCGATAATTTCGTTTAAAATCATACTATTAAAGGGAGCTGTTAACACACCCATGCTGACTTTGAAGAAGTGGGAGGTGGAGAAATTCGCACTTCCGTGTACCATCAAGGAATCGGCATTTCTCATCAAATTCGTAAGGGTAAGCACCTTCTTCATTAAGGGTTTGCAGATTTAATTTTGAGCCAATCATAAAAGTCGAAGTATTGGCGAATTCTACACTTATGCTGCCTTATTCTATTTAAAAATAAGCTAGAAATCTTAATTTTTAAAGCGACAATTGCAATGCCCAGCATTAGTACGGTGAAAACACGGGCTTCACCAGTGTTTGGCAATGGTTGCCAATTTTTGTTCCAATGATTGCGATAGGAGTTCTGAAGTTATCAAATGGAAATTTTGGATGACTAAGAAAAAAAAAAATATAAAAGCCCAACATTCATACTGTGAAAACAGAGGCTTCACCGGTGTTAAGCAGTGGTTGCCAATTACTGATGCACTCAATTTTTGACTAGTTCTAACGATTGGCACAAGGTGTTTTAAGGTTAATAAATTGAATTTTGAATGATTAAGAGGAATAAAATGAAAAACATTAAACAAAACCACAATAAAAACAAAACACAATTAAATACACGTTGTAATTAATACATAAAATAAATGCTTCGCCAATTGCTAGTGGAAGGTCTGCCAATTACTGGCAAATCCAAATTTTCGGGTGCCAGTTACTGGTATGTTTCTCATTTTCCATAAATATCATTATTAAATTTAATAAAAGCACAGAAATTGTTACTTTGGACCATTTTTAAACAGAGGAGTGTATGCACCTCAACTAAAATCCTGCACATCAACAATAAGTCTCAAACTTCCAAAGAAGTAGACCTTCAAAGTTGAAAAAATCCTTAACGTGCCAATTACTGGTACGGTTACCTTACATCGTGACTCCTAATAAAGCACATGTGATCCATACAAAGGTTCGCTGACGACACACAGTTATACGAATGAGTGCAAGAACCGATTACAGTTGAAAATTTGACACCGTTTTTAAGTGGCAAGTAATGATCAATTTCCGATGGTTCTTCAAACTTACCATTTTAAAATTTTCGTATCAATATTGAAAATTAATCAACACTGCACACCAATCGCTAACGCAAGTATTTCACAACGTAGGAATCGTTAATACCAATTACCTAAACGTACCACTCACTGTGAAGCCTCTAGGAACTTGCAAACACAACCCACACGTTAAAATAACAAAATGGATTTTGGCAAGTGGGCCTACTCCTGTTACATTAACATTAAGCTTAAAGTTTATGAAGTAATATTTTTTTACTTACGGTCTCACTGGTCGTGTAAATACTCTCCATTATATCTGCCCCGTAGAGGAAGGGTCCATATTCCTTCCCTTTTTTCAGGTGTTCTTGGTTCTGCCAATATTCTTTGATCAGATTTTGTTCTTCGCCCTCCCAGTGAGCATCTCGGAAGGTGCTCACTTTCTGGGCTCGCTTTGTTTTGTTATGAATTAGGCAGCACCCGTTTTCTGAAGTGCCGACTATTTTCTAATTGAAAAGTGAAAAAAACAATTTGATCAGTGTGTATCCTTCAATTCTATTTTTAAATTCCTGAAGAATCTTAAACCACCGTTGAAATCTTGTCAAAGACTGAGCCCTCACAAAAATTTAGACTTTATTATTAGCAGGGAAAACTAATCCAAGAAATTCTTGAGTGCTTGTAGTGTATAGGCAAAATGAGGAGGGAAAATGCTTGGGAATATTTCTCTTGAAAAGAACTCGATTCCCCTTTCTTTACAAGAATAGGGATTCAACGCGTTTCTTACAAGTCGGTAGATACAGGAAGAGAGAAACATTATGTGATCGAGCGACGCAATAGCTCAACTACCACTCACTAGGGAATTCCACCCACAACTTTTCAAGACGCAAGGCACACGGTACCTTGTGTGCGGAATCTCCTGTGAGCCTGTCGTAAAGGGTATACCCTAAACTTTTGCCAATATAAATAGAATAGAAATTTAACAATCATGTATTCAAGGGCAGGTCCAACAAATTCAAAAGTTAACTTTAAGGTAACTTAATCGGTTTGAAACTTAACTCTACAGTACCTAACTTAATAATTTTCTTTGAAAAAATATTGCTTCGATCACATTCTCATAGGTAACTGCTTAAGCTAATGCAAACTAAATACTTGAAGATGAAAAAATGAGACAGGAACAGAAGTAACAATACTACATAATCTGTTGATTTCCTGCTGAGGATATGGGATGGGGAAGTATCATCGCTGTGTAATGACATCTCCGCTTACCTGTAACAATGGTGATTCCACTTCGATTTCTTCTACCTTTTTGGATTTCACTTCCTCTTTCATTGCTTCCCAAATTGTTTGTGGAAGTATTATCTGCCAAAATAAAAAAAAAGTTAATAAATGAATTTCCCAAGTCAATAGAGAAATCACTCGTGTTTCAACTACAAACCGTGGTTTTGAAAAGATAGCAGGACCAACAATCAGTATTAAGTTGATAGAGTTGCATTAATTTGTGTTTATTAAAATTTATTTCTTTAATTTTGGTTCTTATTTTTTAGCGAAGGCAACAACCTCTTAAATATTTATTTTGGTGGTCATGAAATGGAGGGTTGAAAAAAAAATAATGTCTTCTAGAAAATATTCAAAACTTCCCAAAAATTATTATTTAAGCCTCTAAAAGAAATTTCACAATTTTTGCCATAACAGAGGGTTCTTATTGCCTTGCTATTCTGAATTCCTAAATATTCTTAAGCTCACCTTTTTTTCAACACTCCTCTCATACCAACCAAAATTATCATTAATAATTTATCTATGTATTCATCCATTCACTTACATAGGTACCTGTCACCTCATTCAGTAAGCAAATTGGTATCTACCAAAAAAGAAAAAAATAAATTGATCATCGAGCCATTGTAAACCATACATTGAAGGATAAAAAGAGGAAACCCAACCCCACCCCCCTCCTTCAATATTTCTCAATTTATTTACTATTTTTATTAGTGCAGCATTGATACTTTTAAAGATTTATCTCATAGAGGTTTCACAAATATCTATTTTAAGTTGATTAATATGTGTCCAGAGTGATTCACAGTGGGTGACTCAGTTAACACCAGGGGTGACTCATTAAACCCCATGGTCGGGGTTAAGTGGGTCAACAAGGTTACCATGCTCAAATAAAGATTTTGACTTTACTTTATGCACAAAAAATTTGCTCCGGCATAAATTCAATAGCTGAGAATATACTTGATCGTATCAAATCATGAAATCAGACAAAACATTTTTTTAAATAACATTTACGAGCGTTTTCCTAAAACTGACTCAAATAACCCCACTCTCCCCTATTTTTCATTTCTTATGTTTCGGATTCGTCCACACTCGTGAATAGTTCAATTGTAGAATTTTTAGGTACCTTTCATCTCTACAAATGTAGCTTTCAAAAGGGCTTAACACCAATACAACTATTCTCATTGGGATAAAAGTTTTACTTTTACGAGGCGCACATAATTTTACAACTCACTGTGGTCAGTGGAACACCGAAAGCACAACTTTAATGTAAGAACTTTTAATGTGAACAAAAAACTGCTGAATGAGGAGCGTTTTTATTTTCACACACCTTTTCAAGGGATCCAGGAAATATTCTTGAATCAACTCGACTCGTCCAAAAAATTAGTCTACATCAGTTCTTAGAAACTATGTATACCTTTTTCCCACACGTAATGCTGTGTTACAGAAGAACGCCGTATGAACATTGAAGAGTTGCAAATTTTTCTTCAATAAAATATGTATTTTCGAATAGTAGGTAATCCATTTTAATCCTTGAGATTTCCAAACATCTTAAATTAAAATGTGAACAACATTGTTCAGAGAATTAAAAAAATTGTTCACAATTTTCCCGGTAAATTATTTTTTGCTCCAAGAAGTGTTGCAAAGATTGAAGGTCCATCAGGCGTTGTTCCTTAGCACGACAGTGCAGGGTTTTATATTTTCGTTCCAAATGCTGCACTTGGTGTTTTTTATATTGTAAAGAAAAGCCTAGAGGAAACCTTCTTGGCAATTCAAATAATAGTGCTGCCAATTTATTTTTTAGTGTTTTCGAGCGTTCGGGATAAACTGATGACCCTAAAATAATGCAATTCTTGTCGTGAATCGTTAGAATTTGTGACTCTCTGTAGACTCATGCCCAACAAATAATAGGAATTATTATCCTACATACTTTGGTGCTTCGTAATGATGTTTTAGTCCTAAATTTGACGGAGTCATTTGTTTTTGCAGGATCTGAATGACTGACTTAAAATTTGTCAAGATTAAAGTCCTCCTATTCATATTCGTCTTTCTGTTCTCATGAATCTTCACCGGGTTACCAACACTATTTATTACTACCAAAAAATTGTATTCTCCCTTAATTAATTTGTCCCACACTTTCAAAAATGTTGAAGATCAAAACAGGGACTCTTAATCAATTCGAAAGGAAAAGTGAAGGAGTTCAAAGAAAGTCTCACATTAACTTTTCTCCTTAGTGTCCCCAGCATGAGAAGTCCAAAATTTTACAAAAGCGTAATATAGCAGTGCACGCTTGCTAATTCGAAGCCCTTCAATTCGAAGATCTCTACAATTCTAAGGTGAGGCCAATCCCCCTGAAAAAAAAACCTTTTAATTCGAAAATTTTCAACGTATTTTATCCCCTTCCATAATTGGCAATTTTGAGTGCTGAAAACAGAGACACCATTAACTAATTTCTCGCCCCATCTGGCAACACTGTAAAATGCGATGCTGCAAAATTTTACCAATAAATAAATCATTTATTTATGTCCACCGTCCGGCAACGCTGCTGCGCCATCTTGAAAAATACACCATTGCATAAACCGCAGATTGAAGGGGCTACATTACACGATTCCATAACCCGATTATTGAAGGGGCAACATGCAATACTTTCTTCCTTACAGCGTTGCCATATTGAATAATAATCCCTATACAACACTGTAATTTAATTCGTATTTTTCTGCACCATTATGCGACGCTGTACGATTTTTATTGGATTTTTTTCGAGGTCAAGTCGCCATATTCATACTACTTTGGGCGCTTCTTGGTCACCAGATCAGGGCCGGATCAAGGAGGTGGCCAAACGGGCCGCGGCCCAAGGCGACAGATCTAAGGGGCGGCAAACATTTGCAATTTTTTAGAGTGTAGGTATAAAAAAAAAAAAAATCGGATTTAGACAAAAAAAATTACAAACGAGAAAAGGCGACAAAATCTCTCATTTACTGAGAGTATAGTAATTTCTAATTTTGTCGTCTCTTAGTGATACCAGAGACAGTGCCTTCAATTAGTCGAGTTAATAGAGAAACCAAACACACAATTTGACCTGGAACGGCGCGCCTTAGAGAGAAATGATAACAAGGACTTGAGATGAAAAGGAGAAGCCCTCGGCGCGGCGATCGGCATGTAACACATATTAGCGCCTGCAAGACTGCACGAATACTTCTCGCATTGCATCAAACACAGTGCGGTTATTGTGGTCAGCGTGAAACGCATAGCGCCTACAACACTGCGTGAATACTTCACGCATTGCGCCAAAAACAGTGCGGTCAGTGTGAAACGCTTAGCGCTTACAAGACTGCGTGAATACTTCTCGCATTGCATCAAACACAGTGCGGTCGTTGAGGTCAGCGTGAAACGCATAGCGCCTACAAGAATGCATGAATACTTCACGCATCGCGCCAAACACAGTGCGGTCAGCGTGAAACGCATAGCGCCTACAAGACTGCGTGAATACTTCACGCATTGCGCCAAACACGGTGCGATCAGCGCTGCGCGGCAGCGGAAGTTACGCTAAGTCGATCGATTTACGTCGATCGTTCCACGTTTTTAGTTTCCGATCGGTTTATGTCGATTGAATCGACACCGTTTGTTCCATAATTCGTCGATCGTTCCACGTTTTTAGTTTCCGATGGATTCATGTCGATCGGCTCCATACACTCCAGCAGGAGCTGTTTGAAGAAGGACTGAGAATACGACGAACTCGCACTGAAAAAACATTCTCCGAATTTTTACCAAGGTCCGTTGGTACCTTTACCATCTCACTTTTTTTACTAATTATTGGTAATTTTACCAAGACAGACTGGTAAGCTTACCTAAAAACCCGTATTTTTATCGTTTTTTTCCGGTAAGAATACCACTTTTATTGGTAATTAAATCCCGGTGACTTTGACATTTTATCTCGGTAATTCTACCACAGTCGATAAAAAATATTGGCGTTTTTACCAAGGTCCAGTAAAATTACCGAGAAAGTTCAATAATTTTACGGAGATTTCTCGGTAAAATTACCAATTCAATAAATGGTAATTTTACCAAGAAAAACTGGGATCAAATAGAACCCTGAATTCTTGGTAATTTTACCCTTTTCTTAGTAAATACACCGAGATTTCTTTTTCAGTGTACGGGCCGTAGACGACAAACTTGCGAGAAGAAGCGACAACGCTCGGTGCTTTACCCCGTTGTTCCGCCTTTCGCGGCTTCCTCGCACACCTTGGCTCGACGTTTTTACAAGCTCAATTTCACGTTTCGAGGGAGTCGCTTTTCATGTCGGGGTGGCTCGGGGCGCAGCCGCCACGGATGAGGAAAGAGCCGAGCGTCTCCCGCCCGACCTGACAGGTCGGCGACACACCGAGACGCACGCAGTTTGTCACTCCGCCCGCCCCCACCCCTCCACCGCCGCCACCGCGACACCATCCACCCCCGCCCTCGTCTTAGCTCGCGCTTCCCCCATTGCAACATCGTCCTACCTCAAAAAGACCCATTCGGCGCAAAGGCACTTAACCACACTGAAAAAAAAATCTCGGTGTATTTACTAAGAAAAGGGTAAAATTACCAAGAATTCAGGGTTCTATTTGATCCCAGTTTTTTCTTGGTAAAATTACCATTTATGGAATTGGTAATTTTACTGAGGAATCTCGATGAAATGATTGAACTTTCTCGGTAATTTTACTGGGCCTTGGTAAAAACGCCAATATTTTTTATCGACTGTGGTAGAATTACCGAGTTAAAATGGCAAAGTCACCGGGAATTAATTACCAATAAAAGTGGTATTCTTACCTAAAGAAAAATAGTAAAGATACCTGTTTTTAGGTAAGCTTACCAGTCTGTCTTGGTGAAATTACCAATAATTGGTAAAAAAGTGAGATGGTAAAGGTACCAACGGACCTTGGTAAAAACGCCGAGAATTTTTTTTCAGTGCACTGAACCAGAGTGGCATAAAACGTAAGACAGAAATGAGAGATTGGAAACTTCAGTGAAATTTCACGAGGCTGTGAAATATTTCATAATTTTCAGGGGCTAGAGTATGCAACCCGCACTCAAACACACAAAAATGGAAGCAGGTCACAACTTCTACATTTTGCGGAACATGAAAAGGAACCAGTATTTTTCAGGATCTCTCCTCAATTTCTGAAAATTCGGTAGCTATTTTTTGTGAAATTCCAAGATTTTATTTTTGGCAGTATGTAGGAGTTTTTTAGCCAACGTGCGTTAAAAATGCAGCATAAAACTGTTAATCTCAATACTGAGGGAAAAAGCTCATAAGAGCACAATTTTCCCTCAAGGAGATACGCTGTTTGGTGCAACACTGTTTTATTTTTCATTAAATTTTGCCACCCTGCACTGAACATACGCCTCGGTAGAAATCGGGGTTGATGTGCTCCGGGTTGCGGTTGAGTAGTAATGTGAAGGCACCCGGCAGTGGCGTGGTGTGCTTTGCTATATATCGATTGATCTTTCATTTAAACCTATGGAAAAAGATCGATTAATAGGGTGTTCGCAGCGAACACCTTAATAATCGATTGTTTACCACGGATTCAAATGGGAAAATGTCGATAATCGATCATTCACGCCATGCCACTGGCACCCAGATGATCCCGACCTCACCGAATTGGATCTTCTCTACTTTATTTAATCCTCTTAATTTACCAAACCTACGAAGCTAGAATTTACACAAGAAACAGAGGAGTAGTACAGCCCGATTGTTGAAATTTTGTGTTTTTCAACCGGAGTAGACAAGATTAAAGGAGAATGGAGGTACATTATTGGTCGGTCTTTTGAGTCATCCTTTTTGTCGTGCCCATGTCGGATGGATTTGACGACAAACTATCAACAACTCGAGAGGTGCCTTTAGCATAGAGCGATGCATTGCAAGTTCACGCCTCACGACCGGGCGCCTTCAATTTTGCAGATGCAACGATTGTAACACGGGTGTCCCCCAAGTACGAATAGTGGTACCTCTGCGCAGTTATCAACGCGCGTCTTTTTCCCTCGGTTTATTCCCATGTTGTGTTGGTTCCGTTTTTCTTTGTAGTGATGCTTCAGACGTACCTACGTGAGAAACCCTACCGAAGATACCAAAGATGTATGTAATCCGGCCTCCATTTGAAACTTTTCTCCCAAATTTAGCAGCGTAGAGCGGAGCAGCGTGAGTTCACGCTTCACGCTATCGCGCCTTCAATTTTGCAGACGCAACGCGGACATTCGTCAAGCACGAATAGTTGTATCTCTGCGCCGTCGGCGCGTCGGTACGCGTTGAGATGTCCCTTACTCTTGAAATTTGCGAGAAGTTTATGTAAAATCTACTCAAAATATTTGTCAAATGTTTGTTCCATTTTGGCTAGAGTTCCGTCGTCTTTTAGATATTTTATTGACGACCGCTGAGATAAACCCCAAGTCATGTTAATTGGCCGAACTATTTCATCTGAGGGAGCTACATATGGCGGATGAGGAAAGATGGGCGAAAAAGCGCCAATATGTTCTCCAAAAGGTGAAAGTCTCGAAATAGTATTTCTGATGTTCAAAAACATCGAAATAACACACAAAATATTTCGAAGACAATGAGAATCAATGTATTCAAGTACGTTTAAATTAGACTCGACTCGAGACTTTGCGTATAGAAAAATTCTTGGGTATCTAGGTGTTCATTTATTAGTAACTAACAATGGACCACTAGACAAGGTACGAATTTCAGCATTCTGATACATGTTTCTGAACTAAAATTTCACGTAGAACACGATACGCACAACAAAAATTACCGAAATCAACTCCTCACGAAGATATTTAATGTTTCTTGATACGTGAATTCAAACCACCCGCCTATGAAAACTCAATGCTCTACGTTATTCACATCGCGCGTCTCTGCGATATAAAAATCTGGCAACCTCGATCTTGACGCTTTGGCTCAGCTATAGCAAATTGCTAATAGTTGCTCAACTACAATAACATTGCTCGATTGAGAAAATTGCTGAAACCATTGTAGTGCGCGATTTGACTCACGTAGAGCTTTGAGTTTCTTGTGAGCGGGCAGTTCCAATTCCTCGTAACCAATGTGAAATAAAAACGTTAATATCTTTGTTAGGAGTTGGTTTCAGTAATTTTCATTGTGTGAATCGTGTTTTACGTGAAATTCTGGTCAAGATACGTGTATCAGATTGCTTAAATTCGTACCTTGTCTAGTGGTCCATTGCTGCAGATCGATTACCAATCAAATAGAAGAAGATAAACTTCGCGGTGCAACGGGATGACAGGCGGGAAAGTTCGTGAATCCGGCAAAGGCGGCTATTGAAGGCGCGCGAGGTGAGAAAATCGACGGAGAAGCCGCTGCAAAGGAGGATGCACCGTCATGCGAGAAAATGACGTCGCCAGAACACAGAAGGAACGTTGACTCAATCAATCTTCGCGCGGCGCACATGAATGAACTGTATATCAAAGCTGAAAATTAAAAACGAACGCCGTGAATTATTCGGTCGCACCCTCGCTTTGGAGCCAGACCGCCCCATGAGCAGCGTTGCCAGCATCCAATCGTAACGTATCGTAATTAAGCCAATCAACGGTCAGTGTTGCCATTTCATGAAAATTATTAAGTGTGTATGGTCGAGGTACCTAAGTGTGATGCACCTCTTCATAATGAAAATGAATCAAAAGTTTCCGAAGCATTTAGATGTAGGGGTTACACTTTTGGGCTGAAAAATTGTAGTTACTCAACCGCAAGGGTGGATCTGAAAGAGAGGGGGAGAGGTTGGTCGGTGGCATCCTCCCGTATCCTTGAGGAAAACATCAAAAAAGTAGTTTGATAGGTGAGTGTTAATGCATTTTGTTTTGGACCCAAGTGAATTTTTGGATAAGGGTAGTGAAATTTCTGCCTTAATTTATCAAAGCGTGATTAATGTCATGTAAATTTAGGTAGCTCTCAAAGCATTAATGCTGTGAATACTCAGGATCAAACCTACTTCTAAAAGTCTCCCTGTGTTTGTTTATCACGATTTTATCCCCCGTATTTTAAATTAATTGATTAAAATGTAAAAAAGTTTGAGTAACAAATCGAAAGAAAACCAATTAAGTAAATGCAGCCGTTATTGAAAATATATCACGACAAAAAATCGCAGATTATAAAAGAAGTAGATTTCTACGAGATCATTTTTAGTATAACTCATGAAGTCTTAAAATTTTAAGCCTGCCAGCTACCTATTAACTATGTCAGAACGGCAGAACCGAAAAAGAAGAAAAATTAGTGACATTTATAAAATTCATAAATTTTACCGCTAAATTAGTTCCCGAGATAATGAGCTAAATTAACTAAAAAAAATTCAATATGGGAGGGTTGATTTTATGAATTACGACAAGGGCTACCCCAGGACTTTACTGTCAAACTCTTGATTCTGAAAAATTCTGCTCAAATTTGAAGAAATTTCCCAACAGACCCAATTAAATTTGCCCACCCCGATCTTCCCCCTCTCTGGATCCACCCTTTATTTAGGCTCGGGGCAATTTCCGTTTGATCCGTGCGATAAATCTACTTTTCAATGGGTCTCGATGGCGTGGGAGAGGTGTGGCATCCCTGCGCGGGCAAGCCAACGCAACAATCGAACGGGGTGGTGTGCAAGACAAGTTGGGGCTTCATTATTAATGGACTGAACATGACATTGCAGGAGTGAAACTGCTCCTCTCAATGATAGGGTATGTGTCAGCGATTAGTTCTGTCATTAACATGCACAAAAAATTCAATATCCGGCGCGATGAGTTGACGTTTGACGCTCATCCCAAAAGTTTTCCTCTCGCCGCTTAAAAGGCTCAAATGGCTGAGGAAAGAGCAGACTATGATACCTCGTGTTAATCAAGAATCATTCGCAGGGAGCTTAAATGATACCTGCAAAATAATTTCTCCAAGTACTTTTTACACTTTGTTTTTGGGCGGTGATAGTGTTTGGGACAGTTTTTAGATTCTTGACCACACGACATTTATCGTGAACGTTATCTTGTTATACTTTCGTCTCATTGTTTTTCTTTTGCGTGCAGAAAAAAACGTCTTAATTGCCGTAGAAGTCTTTTGATTTCACAAACACCTTTTTGAAGTTTTTCCGCGACTGGGCATTGTGTGCAGGCCAAGATACAAATCACATTTTTGTTTTCATTTAAAAAGGAAATTTATTCGAAAAGAAGTTTAAAAAAACAAGTAGAGAACCCTTCGAAGACAAACTGCAAATGTTTTCACCGTTTCACAACAGTCCACCTCAAATTAATAAAATGATCACAGTCCTCTCTCATGCGCCCCCGAATAGGGTAGCTAAAAAATTCGTGCATGAGGCGTTAGGAATTTTTGGAAATTTCGCAATAAGGAAATGCTATATTTCTGGTTCATTTTAGAAACAACGTATTTGCGACCTCTTTCCTTGCGCAGATAGGTAATTTTATGTAAGAGCTAGAAACAGCAGCTCCTAATTGCAAAATGTAGTCAATTTCAGGTCCATTCTTCACTTTAAAGGCACTTTTAATGATCGTTCATAGATGATATTATTATTATAGTTTTCCAATAGTTTTCGCTTTTTTTACCAGAGGATATATGCGAATCACAACCGGACCCTCCTCGAGTCCTCGGTGACAATGAAAGCCATCCAAGGCCTCCTTACGGAAAGGAGTTGTTCAATAAAATACGATTATGAATCCAGCCCTTAGCCCGTTGTACATGCTCAAAGCCGCAGAAGCCTGCACAACCTATAATGCCCGTCTCGACGGAGCTCAAGTCCATGTTTCCTGATCTTACATTGAGACGACTGACTTGTACTTCCCACTTATTTACGTCCCGTAGCAAAGCAGGAGGTCGGCCATTGCTGCCTTGCTACGAAAAAACGTTGTTTGAGCATCTGAACGTTGCCAAATGTCCCCCAATAAAAATGTATATTTTTTAAAGAAAATTATGAATATTATTCCCTTGAGTTTTTAAACACTGTAGATTAAATTCAGCATAAAATTTCCTAAAAAATTGGAGTGAAAATAAGGAGGATTTTTCCTGAAAATTCGTGTTTTAGTGAGACAAGTTTGGCAACGTCTGAAGGCTCATACGGTGCTTTTCCCGAGCATGGCGGCCGATATCGCTCCCGCGAGCTGTGTTTCGCGACTCCGGCCATCACTCGACGCGCCAACTAGAAGCACGGGATAAAAAGGTCCCAATAACAGTATGTTAATGAGTCGGGTGGAATTATTATAATAGATATGGATCGCGAGTGCCATTGGCGTTTCACTCTACTGTCCACTGTTGCCGCTCGCAGCTCCGCGCCAAAGACAATATGTTCTAGAGACCACACAACTACGAACATCCTTGTGGTGTGAGAGGAAAGATTTACTATAAAAATGAATTATGTGCCGAAAAGTTGATTTCAAGTTATAAACGTTGTTATTTCTGGAAACTGCTACGGATCATGCAGTTTTCGGATGTTATATTCACAGTTCCTGCATAGCGAGAGCATGGATACACTGGAAAAAAAAGAAAGAAAAAAAACACACATTGGATCTAGAGTCCAGACTCTTGAAAACATTGACAAGAAAAAGGACTCTTGATTCAAGCAGATTTAAGCTTAAATCAAAAGGAAATCCGCTCAAATTAAGAGACTTGGTTCTTGATTTAAGCTTAAATCTGATTAAATCAAGAGTATTTTTCTTGTCGATGTTTTTAAGAGTCTAGACTCTAGGTACAATGTGTTTTTTTTCCCGTGTAGCTCGCTCTATGGAAGGCTTAGAACAATAAAAGACAGCCAAACCTCTTACCAGCACACACAATTTTACTGCCAATCTTCAGATTCCAATATCAAACCAAGATGGCTAAGAATGTTCATGAATGAGCGTTCGCTCGCAGAATGAGTAAATATAGGAGAAAACTAAGTCAAATACTAGCGTTACAACGACGGGTAACAATTAAAATACTAATAATAAAGCATTCTGGATAATTTTATTTCATAGGTTGGCTACCGTTTTGGACCCTTGGAGGCCACGAGACCTTTCACTACTATCTCGACAATGGTGGAAGCTTTTTCTTTCGGGGCTTCAACATTCAGCTGTTGACCTACCTACTAGGTTGATGGTTAACATCGTGTTGGAAGTTTCGTTTTGCAAATAAACTGAAGTTTGGGAAACTTGTTTGGCCCATGACGTCACGCAAAGCTGAGCGTCCACCTACTTGGTAGGTCAACAGCCAAAAAAAGAGGGATGACTGTTGCTCTCTTATAATTTTTCATTAGGTATTGTTGAGTGCTCGAAAGTAAAAGCTTCCACCTGTCTCCAAGAGGATAGTGGAGGTTCTCTTGTCTCCACTTGGAGCTCCATGATCGAACCTCAAAATTACCGACTCGTCCGTACTCTCTTACACAGGTACCCTGTCCTATGGCGCCACGGAGAAAAAAAACGTCGTGCGAGGGACCCGAAGTTTAAGTCATATGGATCTCTGAAGTTTTCAGATTGAGCATCTGAACACTTTAGGTCTAGCTGTCGAGGTTCGGATGACACATCTGAAACTTCGGTTTTCACATCCGAACAACTTCGGTTCTCACATCTGAAGTACTTCAGATGTAAGAACTGGAGTTTCAGATGTGTCATCCGAACATCGACAGCAAGACCTAAAGTGTTCAGATGCTCAATCTGAAAACTTCAGAGATCCATATGACTTAAACTTCGGGTCCCACGCACGAGGTTTTTTTCTCCGTGGCGCTTACCGAGTTTTGAATATGGGGCAAAACCATTTTCCCCTGCAAATTCTTCATCAGGAATTTTTTTTGTCGGTCAGCACTAAAAGGCAACCTCGGAGTGGAGGCTGCAGTACTCGGCGTGCATTGTTAAACAATCCCAGTTAGTTTATATCTGGCTGTTTAAGACTCTAATATTTTTCTCGAGTCCTCGACTTCCCACGTCGTCGCACGCGCTGGCCGCCACCAACACACGCGCACGCACACCACACATGCGCGCGCGCACAGCGTGAGTGTGATCCGGGCTCTCGGGCCAATTGGCTCATTATGCATATCGAGCCGGGATACCGACGGGGGTCCCTGTTCCAAGCGCCTCCGAGACTCCTCTTATCCTAAATAATAATGTCAACAGCAGTCATGTCGCCGTTTCTCGTAACTCTTTTTTTGACGTTACGTTCACTCTGTATCACCCTTTCACGCCGTGAACAGTAACACGGGCTATCCGTTCTCAGAATGGGCTCCGCACCGCGCTCGCGCTGTTGTCACCACTGCTCGCCGACCATCATCGCCATCAAAAAACTTTGTTCTTTCTTCGTCGGCAGGTGTGGTTTTTGTTGTTATTCTCGATGTCCCTAAAGAGGAGGAACACAGAGATGCAAAATCTC
The DNA here is from genome assembly GCF_001854935.1 of Bemisia tabaci. Taxonomy (NCBI): domain Eukaryota; kingdom Metazoa; phylum Arthropoda; class Insecta; order Hemiptera; family Aleyrodidae; genus Bemisia; species Bemisia tabaci. The sequence goes on from NW_017556656.1 coordinate 3,246,184, forward strand.
ATGAAACTTCATGAAGTGAATTTTACGCAGTGGCATTTTTTAAGACTCTTGCACTGACTCACACCAAGAAAATAGATTGGTAGAATTTACCATTTCTTCACGCTGTATTTTACACAGCGTGAATTCTAAGTCGATTCTGCCAGAGGAATGGTTACCTGTACCACACTGGAAAAGAAACACATTGGATCTGGAGTCCAGACTCTTAAAAACATCTACAAGAAAAAGTACTCTTGATTCAATCAGAATCTACCGTAAATCAAGAACCAAGCCTCTTAATTTAAGCGGATTTTGTTTTGATTCAAGCAAAAATCCGATTGAATCAAGAGTATTTTTTCTTGTCAATGTTTTCAAGAGGCTGGACTCTAGATCCAATGTGTTTTTTTCCAGTGCAGTATATAGTAACGTTTACCTTTCTTCCGGCAGAATTGACTCTGAATTGACGCTGTGTAAGATACAGCGTGAAGGAATGGTAAATTCTACCAATCATTTTTCTCGGTGCATTATGGTATGAATAACGCATAGAAACAGTGAAACAGCACTTTGAAAAGCGATGAGCCGCAACTGCCACGAAGTGGTTGTGTTGCTATCCTTATATCGGCGTTTCTGAAAAGGAGGAACGCAGAGCTGCAAAATTTCATGAAATTTAACAAAATGGATTCCACAGTGAAATTTTGTAAGAATTTTTCATTAACTCATTATGGCATGAAACCCGTAGAAACAGTGACATTTTAATACATTTTGAAAAGCAATATGATTAGTCAAATTTTGAAGTTATTGGTAGCTCGTATAATTGTTGCGGATTGCATACACAGCCCTTCAAGAGGCGTTGAAAATTCATGGAAAATGAAATGTCACTTTTCAGCTAAACGAAACATCGCGTGTGATTCCATCCCGGGAAATATTATTTTGCACCACTGGAAGAACGCAACTTAATTTCAAGGATGCAAAATTGTATTTCTTCATCACATAATACGCATTTTAATTATGATCATTTTCCACTAGATGACATGGATGACAGAGACAATGACAATTATTTCACCCTACCATCGAAGCTATACTAATATGTAGCATAGTTAGTGTTAAAACGAAGACGAGTTGGTAGCTTTAAAACTCTGATGGATGTTCAGGGAGCGTTTCATTGGGAGTTGCCCGATTCCCTCCCGGAGTTGGGGGTTCCGATCCCCTCCCAGGATCGGCATGGCCCGATTCCCTCCCGACGACATAAATTAAGTGAAAAAATCAAAATAGGGAAATGACAACGTTGCTTACCTCTATGAGTGTGTGTCCGAAAAGCGATGTACAAAAAAAACCTTGGAGTGTAAAGGGTTCCTCGTCAACAAATAAAAATTAGTGAAATTTCAGATGAATGTGTTCGGTGAGTTTTTATAACGCAGCACCACCTTCTCACTCCATCCTTCAGTTCTTTGTGAAAACAAAATTTATAATTTTCAACTACTAACAAATCTTTGCTTTTTTCACTTTTAATTTTCTCAAAAGAAACGGCCATGGTGAGGTACGCGAGAACACTGATTCCTAGTTGCGCAATGACGATGCATTTTCGGTGGATACACCAGTGCATGCCGTTTATCTCACAATTCGAGCTCATATCGACGTTTACTGGTTCCAGCTGTAATCAGTGTTGGGCATCTGTCGGTCCTCAGTTGTCAAATCGTTAAATAAAGCGGGAGGGAATCGGGCTATCACTCCGGTTTTCCCAAAAATATTCGGGAGGGAATCGGGCTATAAAAATTGACCGCGGGAGGGAATCGGGATACGCCCGTTTCATTACGCACGTTTAGGATGCGGTGCGCTCATGCCCCCTCGCATATTTCATCAGTTTTTTCTATGAATCCAATCAAAAACTTAATATGTAGGTATGAGTTCGTGTTGATGGCCTCGACATTTAGCTGGAAAATGACAAATTAACTATCCATTCACTTATATATTCATCAGTCTGTAACTGTCTCCATGAAATATGTCTAACATGTCCTACATACTTTGATTGCATCACGCAAACTTTTGCTATTTTTAACTCGTCCGTAATATCATCTATCCATGAATGGAAGCTAGGGGCACGTATGTTGTTTTTAAAATGAGCCAGAAAGTTTGTTCTTTGATGCCTAATATGGCCCAATTTGTGTTTTGACCATGCAAGACTGAGCTACGGAAAAGCTTAATGCAAGCATGATAATTGTCATAAAAACGAAACACAGCGACAATAATTCAAAGAGAACTTCACTGAGCAACTAGAAGGGACCTTTCTCTCCTATAATTTCAGCATTATCAAAAAATATCCGATTAAAATAATTTATTGGATGAATTCTGGCCAAAGCCAGAGAGAGCCAAGAGATTGGAAAAAGAACGTTTAAATTTGCAAATGCCTACGCAGATTTCTGTCAAACATTCATTTTTCAAATTTTGTGCTCAAGCTGAATGCAATTTCCGTAAAAAAGGAGAAGAGACGATAGCTTAAATACAAGTAAAAACTGTGTAACTCTATTTCAACATGTCAGAATCTCCGTTTACGTTCCAGCTTTTTAGAAAAAAACAGACCGAAAAATTGCCTTTAATATTCAGTGAATATTCTTGAATGCAAGCAGAGCGTTCGGAAAAGAACTGAAGGAAAACTGTTTGTTTTGGTCTCTTTAAAAATATGTAAAAAGCGAGGGAAAATTCACAGCGTTGTGATTGGAGATACACGTGCTTTGACTCTAGCCAAGCGATTGCCTAGGTGATAGAGTGTGGACGAGTTTAAGGAGAATAGTCCGTATTCGATAATGGTTCGATGTATCGTTTGGTTCAAAACAATAGAACATAACCTCAAACCTAACTATTAGAATTTAAGTTGAAAAAGCTGAAAATGAGAAAATTCCTAACAATTTCACTTTGCATTGGCATTTAGCACTCAAAAGAATAAAACATCTGTCACAAAAGACCCGTTCCCTCCGATTTCTAAATTGACTTTTGAGGCGATGTTTAATGTTTTGAACCAATCGATATCGATACAATCTCACCTGTTTGATGTATCGAATACGATCTGTAGATGAAATGCAGAAGACAGAAGAGTGGCAAGTGATTGCTAAAAGAAGGTGGTCGATGACTTAGACCTTTCAGTAAAAGCTGTTCCGGTCCATTTAACAGTCGGGCAGCACGGAGAGATGAAGCGTGGGGTTGTCTGATCCGACCGACAAAAATGCAGTTTCATTCGGTAAATTTCTAGACGGGGTGAAAGCCGAGCTTGGTTTGTCTCGGATGAGAGGTAGGGGATACCAAAGTAAATTGTAAAAAAGGTGGTGAGACAAAGGAGGAAGAAGTGGGCGAAGGGAAAGGGAATGACCCTCAAGTCCCATGGGAGCCGTAAGCAACTTCATACCCCGCTAGACCTCTGAGAGCAATCATCTACGGTCGCCCATAAGACAGCCCGCCCTTAATGGTTTTCGATACTTTTGTATTGCCTCTACGTTCGACAGCCTTATGGTATCCGGCGTGATTTTTTCTTTCCTATGAGAGAAACAAAATATACTTTTATCCTTTACTCAATTACGCCCAAGCTTTTGCGGATCCTTACTCTACCACGCTCGTGGCTGAGAGAAGCTTTCAACTCTCTAGGCATGCATGTAGCTTTTTCTTGATGGAGGTAAAAAAAAAGAAGAAAAAAAAACCAAACGAGCTGAAGTAAAATCGAAGAAGTTAGTCACTAGAATGGTATATTAGCAAGCGTGTTCAAAATTTGATAAATTTCATTCGTCTTGGAAACTATTAAGGTAACTAAGCACGAGAACACCCTTTTTTCTGAATTAACTATTATTAAAGGAGTTAGGCAGAATGTCCTAATCTGCTGGCAAAATGTGTTTGAATGGAAATGTGGGCTTGCAACGCCACAAGGCACAACGCTCTCATATTTTTGAATCTATTTTTCTTCATTTTTCCTCATCAGAAAAAAGTTTTAAATTGCGATTTGAGCACACAAACGGCTTTCAAATGAAGCAGTGATGCGCATATTACCGAGCAGAGCCTGCACTCTAAAACTCATCATAGTGGGGCATTTAGTATTTGTTTTTAGTTACGGATAAACAACGTTCTTACAATTCTCTTACAGCACAGAATTTCAGGGTGCCCCTGCTTTTCTAATCGTAGCTGGCATTGTGTTTTTTTATTTCAAACGCTTGACGTGCAGTAAAACAGCATTTTTTCAATGATATTTTAGAAAATTGCACATATTTTGATCGAATATAAAATGCTGATATTTATATCGGTAGGATAAGAGATATGAATGCCCAATTGCCCATTCGTAATAGAAAACAGTATTAAAGAAGGCAGAAGAAGCTGAGATCAGTATGTTACTACCATATAGGACCAACACTGTAATGGGCCGGTTTTGTATTGGTTTTTTCACCAAATTGTTACCATGTGGTTGTAATATGGACGTATTTCTATCAAACGGACCTAAGCGCCATAGGGTGAGGAAGGTAGAGGGGGGCTTGGATTGGCGGCGGAATTGGGCGTCCGGCTTATTCCGTCCTATACTCGCAATGCTTTTCTATGGCGCTTAGGTCCGTTTGACAGAACGCGCTATCCGGCATTCTCTCAAAAGGAACTCAAATTGGCGCTTCGTTCCTTGATAGAAATACGTCCATATAGACAACAAATTGATATCAACGTGGTAAGAAAAGTTTGTATAAATATGATCTGAACATGTTTTTAAGATGGTCGATTTCAGTGTTCGAGATCGTCTCGATGATCGTAGTACAGATGCGGATCCAGCAATTTGGTAACACCGGATTCCCTCCATTTGAACCTATGTTAAATAATCGATTCTTGTTGGAGCACCTAGCCCCTCCAAGAATCGATACATTTCCATAGGTTTAAATTGAGAAAAACATTGGTGCCAATATGCTAGATCCGCCGAATGTTGTAGTAATTATAACCATTGGGGGATTCTTTTTAATCATGTGACAGATTGATAAATGATTGTTCCAGGTGCGGAAAGGAAGTGTGACGATGAAAAGGAGTGAGAAATGGAGACGACATGAAGGATAGTTGTGCGGGAGCCAATTCGCGCCGACACGGAGGGACAAACGGGACAGGGCCCCGAAGCTGGGTATCGATTACAGCTCATAAAATAATAACAGGTCGAATATATCATTTGCGACCAGATATAAAACATTCGTAAAGATAATGAAAAAGTGGAGTATCTTAATTTATGACGCCATTCATCATTAGATTATATCTGGAACAAGAATGGGCGCTCGGGGAGCCCCCAGTCAATATACATCGCCATTTGAGCGGACCAATTCACAAGATAAATGCTCCCAGATATATCATACGATGCGCTTTGTCCGTTTTCATATTGGCTACAGTGGCGAGATAGCCAACACCCAGCGCGATAAACCACGTTTTTCCCCTTGTTTTTTGCCCATCGCTCTGCAGATACGTCCCACCACTAACAACATTCCAGCGCTTGTTCCAATTTTTCCCCTTAATAATGTATTCTAATGGGTCTATTTCATTTATGCCGCCCCGCGATTCGCGATAAAAACGTTTTGTTTTAAATTTGTTCGGGACATTCGCTCTGCTGCGAGCGGCTATCATGTCATCGCGGCACTCAATCTGTGGGTCTCTAGTTAGCAACACAAATACGAACAACATTGCTGTCACGCGTCGTAGGAAATCGCTACTTTTCTCCGTTGAACTGGGTGAGCTGGAGCTTGTTGCAAATTTCACAATCCGAGTTATCAATAAATTTATGGAATTTGAAAAAGAGCCGATTTCACTCAGCAACATTTGAGGTCCCTTTTTAACATAGCCAAAGATTCATTTTAGATGAAGAATAAGATGAAAATGTATGAGCAAAAGTAAGAGGAGGCACTGATAATAGACTGCTGAAAGTTACTTGTTTTTATGTTGCCAACTAAAAGAAATTTTATTCGTTGATCGTTGTCAATTTCAAAATATAATGGAAGGAATAGGAAAATGTAGATGTTCAACGGATGCGTAGAGCGGAGCATTGCGAGTTTTTGCCGCGCGTCATCGCGCCTTCAATTTCGCAGATGCGACACGGACATCCATGAAGCACGAATAGTTGTATGTCTGCGCCGTCATCAATGTGCTGTCTTTCTCTTGCTCCATTTCCATATTGTATTTGTTTCCGTTTGTTTTACTCATAGTAGTGCTTTAAGGGCTACGTGAACCATATAGCCGAGGGTAGGAGAGACACGTAATCGGGCCTCACTTTTTAATTTTTCTCCCGAATCTGAGCTTCACGTCATTAGCAGCACAAAGCCGATCATTTCCGAGTTCTCGCCTCTCGCCATCACGCCTTCAATTTTCCAGATGCAACACGGACATTCATCAAGCACGAATAGTTGTATCCTTGCGCCGTCATCAAAGCGCGTTGAGGCTCCTCTTATTATTGAAGTTTGAGAACATTTGACGTTAAGTTTCATCAAAATAAGGTATGATATGCCAACATTAATAATCATTTTGAAGAAGAAGGAAACAATTTGAAGTGCACATCTACAAATTTATATTTTCGCGAAAGTTTTTTCGAGTTGCATGTATTCTTTTCATTTCATCAAATGCAGCTTTAAGTCGAATGAAAATGAGTAAATTCATGGCATAGTATTTTCTTTCCGCTCGTGCACTGATGTTTTAACCAAAGTTTCCAGTTTTGGTACTTTAAACTTGAAAATTATCAACACTACGGACACAGAACTATTAGAGAAGGAGGAAAACAACAAAACTATGGCTGCTAATAAAAAGCCTATGCGTTTATGGTAATAAACGAGAAATCATTCAAGGGCTCAGCGGCTATGAGCGTACCCTGCCGTTGTATACTCACACAAGCCGGGAACAGCGAATAAAACCAAAATTTATGAATAAGTTGAAATAGACGCAGCTCGGAGCAAAAAGTGCAGAGGAGCAGTATCGGTAATGACTGGAGGGAGGGGCTGAGTGAGACAGCGGTTTTAGAAGGGACCCGGATCGGAGCGAATTGAAAATGCTAGCCCGGGTGGATGTTGAAAGTACTCTCAGAAAGTGATTGTGGAAACCACCCCCCTTTTTGTCTTACTACATTAACTCTCCTCTATATAATTCACTCGCGCTGCTATAGGGCGCACATATGTTATGTAAGTGGCGCTAGATTTATGGGGTTTCCATAGAGAGCCGGGGAGGATGGATAGGGTACTTTATTGGGATGATTCATTCAGAAAATTGTTATATGATTCCCGATGCACGATTCTCTTGTCCTTTTGTTGTGCTCGGATGCATATAAACGACGCATATACGTATCTGAGCAGCGAATTCAGGCTATAGCCGAGCGATTTTAATCTATAAAAATATGTTATTTATGCCGCTCAAACTGATTTACAGACACGGCATACGTCTTCATATTAGCGAATGTCTGTTGTGTGAAGCGATTCTAATCTTACATGTGTTATGTATTGCCACGCTCGCACCCATTTCCTGCGAAACCCATCCTTATTTACATATTTTCCAGGGCAGACGCGAGGAGCTTGATAGATTTCAGCAAAGTGAAAAATCAGCGATTTTTATCAGTCCCATTGTTTTCGCACTCTTATAGTCTTTTGCACAGTAATAGAAATTGAAGTAATTATTCATGTATAATGAGGTATATTAATGAGAGTAACCTAATGAAACTCAACATAAGGCAGATACTTTTTTCCGGCTGATCAGATACGTGTAGGTAAGTATGTTTACCTCAGATCAGTCAGATCTCCTGATCTTATTGAGCTTTCAACGCAAAATCTCGGCTTAGAGTTTAACTACGCTTACTTACGCTTACGAGTACTTTACGCTTTATCACGCAGTTAGCTCAGTTGCCTGCCCGATTCGAAATAAATAATTCCCGGTAATAATGCTTAAGGGAAGGGAAGCTTTAAATTTGTATCGATGATATTCACTTTACTTCTATTTTGTGGGCTCATCTTCACAAGGACATATATATTTGATTGGATATGCCTTTACTCACAGTAGACCTCTAGAAAAGGTATGAATTGAAGAACAATTTTACGTGTTTCTCTTCATAATTCCACTAGGAAAACGAATCACACAACGGAAAATCTGGAAATCAACTCCTAAACAAGATATTATTGTGTTTTCTATTAAAATTGGCTGAATGGCAAACATACAAATGCCGCCATTTTAATAATCGAACTTCCATTTGATCTGTATTTAAAATACTTGTTTATATTTTTTTAAGGAGTTGCTTTCAAAACTTCCTGCTGAGTGAATCGTTTTCTATGTAAGATTTTGAAGAGAAAACATGTAACTTTTTCTTCTCATTCAGACCTCATGTAGTGGTTCATTTTAAAAATGGTTACCCACAGCGCTCAGCCACAGCCGAGCTACTCATAACAATTTGAAATTATGGCAAGTACTGAAAGTTTCACAATCGGCTGAACAAGTTTCTATGATTTGTCATATTTCCCTTACATTGTACACACTCAAGACTCAACCTATTCACGTTGATGATGCTATCGAAACATTCCCTGCAGTCTCAGATGAAACCAGGAGCAATTCAGAGGACCAAATGATTGCAACCATCGAGTTTTTTTATTTTGTGGGACATGATTATATTTTAAGCGAGGAATTTTTAACTCGACTGTTCATTTTTTCATGGAAATGTTTTTGATGGGATATGCCACAGCTCACAATTTCAAGAACTGTTACCCACAGTGCTCAGCCACAACCGAGCTACTCATAACAATTTGAAATTACGGCAAGCACAAGTTTCACAATCGGCTGAACAAGTTTCTATGATTTGCCATATTCCCCTTACATTGTACAAACTCAACCTACTCACGTTGACGATGGTATCAAAATATTCCTGCCCGGATGGCGCAGTCATAGATGAAATCAGGCACAATCCAGTGACTAAATGATTGCAACGACCGAGCTTTTGATAGCGAAGTTTAAGAGGCGCTTCTGGTCGGGTAGTTCTTTATCCTCCGCCACGGGATCGCCGCTGGACTGGGGGGTCCGCGAAGGTCGTGGTCGCCCGGACAAGAATCGCTCGGGGTCGTTAATGAAGACGCTCGCAGCGGCGGAGAAGCCGACGAAAGGGCAGCCCAACAAAGTAAAACAAAGTAGGCAGTAAAGAGCCGGGGCAAGCGTGATTTGTGGACATGTTGGAGGATGTTAAAACATAATTATGGTAAGGAGACGAGCGCGACTCGGATCAGATAACCGCGGGTCTGGCGACGCGACGCGGCGCACAGTGGACTGAGTCAGTAGGAGAGGTCGGCCAAACTGTGGAAACTTTAAACGCTTATAACTCCGTTTATACAGAAATTTGAGGTTCTAAAAGTGGCTCCATGGGTTTCCTTGAGAAATTTACTTCTAGAAGCACCCCTCAAAATGTAAAATGGGACGAAATAATCATCAAAATTTGGAATGGACCACTAGACAACACTGGAAAAAAACACATTGGATCTAGAGTCCAGACTCTTAAAAACATCGACAAGAAAAAATACTCTTGATTCAGTCAGATTTAAGCTTAAATCAAGAACCAAGCCTCTTAATTTGAGCAGATTTCCTTTTGATTTAAGCTTAAATCTGATTGAATCAAGAGTCCTTTTTCTTGTCAATGTTTTCAAGAGTCTGGACTCAAGATCCAATATGTTTTTTTCCAGTGAAGGTACGAATTTCAGCATTCTAATACATGTTTCTTCACCAAAATTTCACGTAAAACACGATACGCACAACGAAAATTACCGAAATCAACTCCCTACGAAAACATTCAATAATTATTGATGCGTTAATTGAAACCACCCGCTCATGAAAACTCAATGCTCAACGTGATTCACATCGCGCGCTAAACATTTATCATGGCAGTCTCTGCGATATAAGAATCGGGCAACCTCAATCTTGACGCTTTGGCTCAGCTATAGCAAAGTGCTTATAGTTTGAACAACACACGGTGGGAAATGAACATTGCTCGATTGAGAAGATTGCTGAAACCGTTGTAGTGCACGATTTGACTCACGTAGAGCTTTGAGTTTCTTGTGAGCGGGCAGTTCAAACTCCTCGTAACCAATGTGAAATAAAAACGTTAATATCTTCGTTAGGAGTTGGTTTTAGTCATTTTCGTTGCGCGAAACATGTTCTGCGTGAAACTTTGATTTTGGTTTTGTATCAAAATCCTTTAATTTGTACCTTATCTAGTGGTCCATTTGCATTTTTAATCAAACATTTCAAGTCCGACTTCTCTGATTGACTCGACCCACTGTGCGGTGTGGAGGGCGCTCCTCGAACCAGGTCCCACAGGTAGCCAGCATCTCGAGCCCCGGCCGGGATATAACTCTCCGAATCTGTATCAAGATCCGGAATTCGGTTAACACTGACTCCGGTGTGAACTTGTAATTAATGTTCAGCTTTATTTTAACAAACGTGCAAGCAGCCCGGCTCGAGAACATTCATTTTGTCTCGATCAGATACCTGGCTTTTTTCCCTTGTCCTGGGTCCCCCCCTTTTTAGCTTGGTAGTCCGCCGTGACTCCGGCTCCATGTCCTGGGTCCAGCGAGCACCTCTATGGTCTATGGCTCGAATTATTTATTCCTAGGTGACTGTCGGGTCGGGTCTCACCGCCGTGACTATAAGTTGTCAGATCGACTTACTCTCGCATGGAGTAGCTTTGCATAGAGTACCTGTATAGGGAGAGTACCGACAGATCGGTTCATGGAGGGCTTAGGGCCCAAACGTGCAGCCACCCTTCTAACCAACTTCTAACGCACAAAATTTCACTGCCAGTCTGCAGATTCCAATTCTAACCAAGATGGCCAAGAATGTACAGAAATCAGCGTTCTTCCGCGAAATTGAGTAAACTTATGCAAAAACTGAGTCAAACACGTGCTTAATAAAGGACGGTTCGTAACAATAGTATCAGTAAATCGCTCTGGATAATTGAAATTCATAGGTTGGCTGCCCTTTTGGGCCCTAACTTTATTCGCGGAGGCATCGGTGAAGGCCTGATGGACTTTCGGAGTTTCCGATCTGTCGGTACTCTCCCTATACAGGTACTCTAGCTTTGCAGTGCGCTGAGAAAAGTAGGGTACCTATTTGGGGAGAGCACGGACACATAGAAATATGGAGTTCTGAGGACCTAGCGGCGCAGCAAACCTTTTAACTCGAAAAACACCAGACAAATGCCGCCACCAATCTTCAGACACCAATATCAAACTAGGATGGCCAAGAATATTCATAAATGCGTATCTTTCCGCGAAAAAGTAAATTTATGCCAAACCTAAATCAAATATGTCTTAAAAAACGAAAAGTCGTAAAACCTGTTCTGATAAATCACTCTGTATAATCTGAATCCATAGGTTGGTTGCATCGGCCCTATGAACTCCATGTCCTAACCTCAAAATTACCTACATATCCGTTCTATCCCCATATAGGTACTCTATAGAAGGGAAGTTCGGGCATATGAACTGTAAGTAGGTACCGTGATCTTTATCAGAGACAAAAAAATTCTCCACTGATCTCTCTGTGGCAGGTGCAAATTTTACTTTAGGGGATGCATTAGTCCATCATGGACAGTTATAAGACAGCAACAGTCAACTTAGCCACTAGGTAGATGATGAGGTTTGGATGATTTTACCTCGAAAAATGTATCGAAATTCAGCTTGTTGGTAGAAATAATTGCTAAACACATAACGGATTGTACCTAGTATTAGAAAGTAGGTTAATAGTCGAAGTCCCACGAGTAATGGCTCAACCATTGCCAAAATACCAATCTTCGTCTCTGTTCTTTATCGAATGCAAAATCCAGTCTATGTAATGTAGTGCTCTTGGTTTTAAGTGCCATATTTTCAGTTCATCCGACCGAATTGTTTTGATAATTCGGTTTGGTTTCGAAGCTCGACTGCATGCTCAAAGACAAGGTTCCTACAGTCAGGAGTATAGGCTTACATGAGCAAGGCTCAGGGGTATACATATAGGGGTAGCAAGGCTGATACAGAGGACCGTGCTTGCGGTTCATGTCATCAATCTTGGGTTCAGTGCACAGTAGTAAAACAAGTAGTACAAAATACAATAGTAAAATAAGTTTACAAAATGCATTTTACTGTGCTATTTTTTTTTTATGTTTGATGGGGGTTTTTTGGGTAGAGGAGGTATCACATTATTTGTGGGGGAGCAAATTTGGACTCTCGTTTGGGGTTTCTCCATCGGTGAGAAATCAAGTGAAACAAGAAGTTCCGGTCTCAAAACCGTATGAAAAGATCAAATGACTGGACTAACCGTAGGTGTCTGTCACGGCAGTCATGATTCGGAAAATCAAAATACGATAGGAAATCTGCAACGTCGCAACGTGAGTTGTGTGGTTTTGTACTTTTTCCATAAATTAATATGCTTAGATATCAGGGATAGTTGTGTCGTTTTAATAAAAACATGTCGTCTTTAAGAGCGGCACAAAGTCGGAGTCAAGACCAGACGTCTTATTTCGCCTTCAATTTTGAAGATACTTCAAGCACATCCACAAAGCACGAATAGTTGTATCAAAGAGCCGTGTGAGTTCAAGAGCCTTGTTCTGTTGTCATCTCTTGCTTTTTTACATTTCAACGGCGGTGATTTTTACGCAGCGTCTCCGTTCAATAGTGTCGTGAAATTGAGAAAAACTAAGATAAAGTTTGCATTGATATCAATGATAGTCGTCTCATTTTGATAGAAAGAGGTCATTCCTAAGCTCGGCACAAAGTCGGAGTCACGACCAGATCTCTCATTTCGCCTTCAATTTTGATGATACTGCAAGCACATCCATGGAGCACGAATAGTCGTATCATAGAGCCGTGTGAGTTACCGAGTCTTCTTCTGTTCCTCCTCGATTTTCTCATCGCGGATTGTGACTGGTATGCCGCGTGGGAGAGTTTTACAATCTCAATCATTTTAACGCAGAAAAAATGTAAAAAAAAATTATTGCAAACAAATTTCAAAGAAAATCAAGAGTGAAAAGACTTTTAATCGTGCCATCCGTGGTTTACGACCGTTGGTTTACCGTTTAATTTGTACACCATCTGATGACTTTGTTTTGCGTCTAATCCGTGCAGCTTATGGAACAAGAAGTAAAAATCATCAGAAATTTATGAGACCGTAACGTTGGATGAACCATATATGCATTCACCGACTGTTTCCTTCATTTCTTTCGTGGACAGTTGATGAGAATTCGGCATTGCAGTCGATTATTGTTCTTCTTTGCCAATCCTTAGCTCTCGAGAACATTTTGATGTTTTCAGAGCACTGGAAAAAAAACAAATTGGATCTAGAGTCCAGACTCTTGAAAACATTGACAAGAAAAAATACTCTTGATTCATTCGGATTTTTGCTTGAATCAAGACGAAATCCGCTTAAATTAAGAGGCTTGGTTCTTGATTTAAGCTAGATTCTGATTGAATCAAGAGTACTTTTTCTTTTCGATGTTTATAAGAGTCTGGACTCCAGATCCAATGTGTTTTTTTTCCCCCAGTGAGGGTCTTTAAGTCAGCTCAAAACTTAGAGTACCTCTTAGGGAAACGTATGCAATAATGTGAGAGGATACTTTCGAGAAAATTGATTAAAGGTAATTAAAAATGAATGAATACATTTAACACATGATCCCTTTCCACAGTAGCGTGCAGTGCCGAACCGGTTCATAAATCAAACTATCCTCTCCAAGAATAATCTATGGCTGCTCTGACTTACAACCCCGTTATGATTACGATCCCCGAAAATTAAATCAATATGCGAGTGGGTATAAATTTCACCACACGTCATAAAAAATCACATTTTCCGGCTTCGCGCTCCGTGACGTGCCAGGCACAACTACCGGGCGTATTAATATCAGAGAGGTCTACGAGATAAGCCGCTGCCATTAATCAGGTATATGACAGTGTTGCAGCATAAACAACTGTGTTTGATAGCGATCGGGCGATGCGTTTGGTTGCGCAGCAGGAAAAATGCAGAATGCGCGGCGCCGTCGCTCCTGAGGCAAAACGACGTATGAGTATTCGAATGTTGCCAAATTCCACACTCTAAAATGTTCATTTTTCAGAGAATTTATGGGAATCCTCTTCTTGAAATTTTCAGACACCGTAGATGTACCCTCATGTGACGGATTTAGATCATAGGATTCCTAACGTCACCAAATGAGGACACATTCGCGATGGAATTCAAGATGGATGAAGAGGAAGATGAAGAGAGAGGGAAGGAAAAGAATAGGAAGAACTGAAAGAAGAGAGAAGTAGAGGAAAACGCGGAGAAGAGAAAGAAAAAGAGGAAGTGGCGAAGGAGAGGAAGAATAAAGACGGGAGGAAGGAAGAGAAGAAAATAGAGGCAAAAGAAGAAAAAGAAGCACATAATGATGTAGTATGAATAAAAGTAATACATGAGAATGACGAACAAAAGCAAAAAGAAAAAGAGAGAAGAGTAGAATGAGAGTTTATTCCCTTTTTTCCCTATTACTCTTCCTTTTATTCTCATTTTCCTCTTCTTCTTGTTATCTTCTCTTTTTCTGAGTCTGTTTTTCTCCACCACTAAAGCTTTCTCATATGAATACCTACAATAGAATCCTAAGCCATTGCACAAATATATTTTTCTGACAACGACCCTGCACTGAGAAAAAACTATGGCTTATAAACCTATTAGAGGTAAATATGGAACACCACTAATAGTAGTACCTCTACATATAATAATAGCACATATACCTTAGTGTACCTCTACATATAATAATAGCACATATACCTTAGTTATGGTACGGGGTACCTTAATTAGGTACAGAGACCTTAGTATGGTTCACAGACCGAGAATCATTAGTTTATTTACGACTATTATAGGTGTTCCATATTTACCTCTAATAGGTTTATAAACCATAGTTTTTTCTCAGTGTGTTGCTTCATTTTAATTTAGTTATACGAAGCCCCAAGTCTGAAAGACCGGGGCTTTCAGACAAGGATTTACCAAGCGAATGATATTGTATTAAAAGTTCAAGACAAAATATTCGAAAGTTTTTTTAAAAATCAAAATTTATCAGAGGAAATTTGGCAACCTCTAAATGTGCATACGGTGTTTTTCATCAACACGGCCGCGGCGGTGCTCAGGTAGGACAGCGGTACTGACGCTGAATTCTGGAAATAAACACGCATGACCGCGGTTACGGACTCGAGAAGGCAATTAGCGTAATTACGGATTCTCTCATTAATCGCGGAGATAATAAACTACCAGCAGAAAGGTGTAAGGAGTGGGTTCTGGGCCATGCTCCCCGGAGCCGTGGCTAAAACAACGTAACTCCACGGTAAGCACCGAGTTTATGGGTGGTTTTCGCCGAGCGTAAGAGAATAGATACATAGCGTGGTAATTAACCGTCGCCTGCCACTGCTTGTGCTAGACTGTCAGAGCCGGCCATAATAATCGTTATTAAATACTGTCCGTTCCTATGAGTTACGAGCGTTTTATCATGGTCATGCGTTTGTTTTTATTGTTTCGTGAAAACAAAAAGCGTATAATTATGAATTAACCCGCGCGACGCGGCTCGTTATTTATTAACGTCGGAAAGCCGCTAATAATATTATCCGAGCATTTTAATTGATACAATAATTTATTACCCCGCAAATATTTTTATTATCCACTCTTCGCTGCGTCTCCGGGCCGGCTCGGCTCGTCAAAAATAAAGATTTTATCGCGTGTATCCTGTGCGGTTCGGCTTAATGGTTAACGCATTCATTACGGTTACAGCTCTCGTTGGCAGCGCTCGCTTCATGCACATATTTGAAATTCCCACCGGTGCACGCTAAACGCGCAAAAAATGAGCGAAAAGAGATGCTGGAATGCTGCGTGTGCGTTTAATATCTTCGGAATGAATGTCAATAGAGTGACCCTTTGATCCAATTTCCATGAACTTGTCCGACAGCGTAGAACGGTCAACTGTTGCGAAAAGGGGCTATTACCAACATTAATTGTCAGAGCGGAGAAGACACCAAGGGGAATACCCTAACACTGATGATGAAACGCACTTTGAAATACACTTAGTGTGTGATGAGAAACAGGTGCTTCCTTGCTTCATGAGTAAAAAACGAAAAGACACAAAAGAATTAGAAAATATATGGTGAGCAGGTGCATGCGTCAGATTTCCCCTTCATTTTGACGATTATGCAATCTCGGCTACAGCGGAGTTGATATAGTTGCATCACACCTTCTGTTGCAACCAAACACGTTTTTCCTAATGGTTTTGCATTTGCACATTTTCGAACAGATAAAGCTCATAATATTTTACATATTTTCAACTAGATCATACGTTAATTATGTTATTAAGATGTTTTGGTATTTAAAATCATTTTATAGCGATTGAAATAAGTTGCAGCTTCTTCATAAACGTGCATTTTAGAATGATGTTGTGATTTAGAAAAAATATCAGTACAGTTTAGTCTAGGACCAGTTGAGTTGTGAAATTTAAAAAGAAATTGCAGTATATTCTGTACCTACGTCCAAAATATTGAAAAACCGAGATTTTCCTGTCACATTTATAAAGCTTTTCGTATTTTTCAAACTTAACTATCAGGACAAGAACGATGGTCTCATCAAACTCCAAAAAGTTCTTTGCCGTATTTGTACGTATAGGAATGACGGGAATCATTTTCTGCGTAAGATTTTGGCGCGAATACCCGACGTCCTTTTCTAATACAGACCTGGTCCAGTGGCCCATTTTATTGTTGCAAGATCGTGCTGAAAACCAGCACTTTTCCCCATTCAAACCCATGTTAAATACCGGTTTTAACGGCACAACCTTTCAAAAAGTTCTTTGCCGTATTTGTACGTATAGGAATGACGTGAATCATTTTCTGCGTAAGATTTCGGCGCAAATACCCGACGTCCTTTTCTAATACAGACCTGGTGCAGTGGTCCATTTTATTGTTGCCAAGTTGTGCTGAAAAATTCGCACTACTCCCCATTCAAACCCATGTAAAATATCCGTCTTTATCGGCACAATCTAGCAACTTTAGCCCATTTTCCTGGCAGATAAATTGCACGGAATATGCGAGGATGGCCGAGCGGCAACATGGCGCCGCGACGCGACTCGACGCCGGGAAGCCCGCGGTGCGGCGGTGGTCGGTGCCGGTGCGCATCGAGCAACGGTGATTCATTAAGGCGCTACCTGTAATCACGCGTCCCGTCAATATAGCCGCTTAATAATCAACCCTGTAATTTAATCGTCATTTACTTCTAATTTGTCTCTCCCATTAACTGCTCTTCCGTCCCGTCGGCTGTCTCTTAACACCCCGTCCTATCGCACTGCCCACAGCCGGAGCCCTCGGTCCAAACCAGGTGCCGCTCCACTCACACTCACACTCGCACTCGCACTCTGCCGGGCTAAGGAAGAACGCCGTAAGAGCCTTCAGGCGTTGCCAAATTTCCTTACGTAAAATACATTTTTTCCGGTAAACTCATGAGTATTTTTCTCCTAATTTTTCAGATAATTTTGTTCGCAATTTCACTTGAAGTTCCGGAAAATCTCCGGAAAAATATGCATAAATTTAGAGCACTTGTATAGGGGAGAGTATTGACATCTCAATCATCTTACTACAGAAAAATTGTGCCACTCTCTGATTGGTCGTCTGTCATAGAGCCCCAAAGTTGGACCAATGGAAACAAGCTCCGGCCCTTCCGCTCCTTGTTTAGCCCCATGTAAACAAAGAAGGTGGCGACAAAGGTCTACGAAGTTCTAGGCGTGATTTTCGATGTGATAGAAATTTTTTTATGATAAACTTCTGAATTGAGTTCAGATTGACCTTTATGGATATTTTTACCGAAAATTAACCTTTGAGTGTGATTATCATAAATTTCTCAGCCGATAATACTTATTCTTCTGGGTCGGGTTTGTTTACATTTGTCCAACTTAGGAGCTCCTTGATAACCTATAACTGGACGGAGTTAAACAGAAAGGAACCAAGCCACATCGGGATCGAACCGAGAAAAAGAGGTTTAAAGTTTGGCTCCTGCATAAGACTCAATGTAAAAGATAAACTTCAAGTTCAATTTCTGAAAAATTTGCTCCAACAAAAACTTTGAATTTTTGGCGATAGATGGTAGAGCAGTGGTTCAGTTCAAAACCACTCATAACTCAATTTTTTCCAAAATATGGGTTGGTTTCTTTCTGCTTAACTCAGTCCAACTGATGAACCAATCAGAGAGCGGCACAGAGATGGCAATACTCTCCCGTATGCAGGTACTCTACATGCATGTCCTCAAAAATAAACATTTTAGTGAAGGAGATGTGGCAACGCTCGAATGTTCATACGGTGTTTTTCCTCAGCACGGGAGCACTCGTCTGCCTTTGGACAGAACTAATAACAGACCGCTAATGCGCTCATGCTTAACCACGGCTCCTCTCAATCCTTAAAGTGCTTAATAACAGATCCGTGAAATTGAATTTCATTACACACATCTCGCGCCGAAAACTCCCCGGCCCTTTTTCGGCGAGGCTCCACGTCTCTGATTACAGACCCTCGACTGTAAAGTAAAACGGTTTTTTTTTTGTTCTTTTTTGAGCTTATAATCACGGCGTTTGTCTGGTCCCGGAACCTCCTTCCTGATTACACGCTTGTGTCTGGGTGGACAAAACACGTCCTTTTCTGGCCAAGTGCATATAGTTTAGGCTTCATGTCTGGGACGGTGGCTCCAAACCTGCTCTCATTACCGGAAACTGGGTTTGACGGGACGGATTAGTGGTTTTTTTTTGACATGCGGTTGCAGGAACCCGTGGGTAAAAGTAAGATTGACCATGTGTATATGAAGGCATCCTTACCCATACATCTTTTTCGTACATACACCCATTTTCTAAATTCTCTGTAAAGACGTTAATAGCCTGTGACGCTGAATGTCTTAAGATATATTAACTAACTAAGTAACTAACTTTTCCATACTTTAATATGGGTGTGCGAAAAACATCAGTAAAGTACGAGTTTCTAAACGAATTACGAAGGCTGATTATTATTTTTGTAAGATCACGATAATATTTCCAATGGAGACTTATTAATTTGCAGGTGTCCGAAATTTGATTAACATTTTTTCTCGAGGAAGCTCCGAAATGAACTGAGCACGAGAGAATTCTTCGTTTCTAAATTAAATAATTATGGGAGAGGATGCCATAAAATGACCCAATCTGCTGAATTGAGGAGCTTTCCGGAAAAAGGGCACATAGCAAAAAATTGCGTTTGAGAGGAATGCATTTGAAGTTTTGATCATTACTCCACGGCCACAGACAGTGACTCTCATCGTTTGAAATCGGGTGTCCAAGCTGCGATGAAAGGTACCATCAGTGGCCAGAAATTAATGATGGAAACTTAAAATGCATTTTTCTCAAACGCTATTTTTTGCTACGTGCCCTTTTCCCGGACAGGGCCGAATTTTGTTGGCTTTTTCACACGGAATGCAACATCCATCGATGAGTTCAAACTAAACCACCGGCCAATCAGAAGCGCTAAGCCGGACCTTAGTGCAGTCGAGACCCGTCCTTGGTATATTTAAATACGGTGGAAGGACCGGCAAAATTCGGCCCTAGAGCCGGAGGTTTCATTCCTGCGATTCGAACTTGGGAAAAATCCCTTGAAACGTCCCGTGGAGACAAGGCGTGAAGGAGCAAGAACCTCAGAGTTTATAATTGCGCTGCTAAATTTTCGGATCACCCAGTGGAAAAATCCCTCTCGTCTTGTTGCTCATTAATTGACGACGCGACAAGTAGGAAGTTGGCAGGGAACTCGCGCATCGCGTCGCAGAACCAAAACCCGGGAGGCTCCGTCGGATTTCGTTGGTCGGTGGCGTTTGATTTTCAATCAATGTCTGGCAGCGCGGCCGAGCTCAGGGGCCACGTCCGCGGGCCATTTGTCGTTGAAAGGAACCTAATGAGCGAGGATTAATTATCCGCGGCGAGCGAGCGAGACGGAAGGCGGGTGGCCGACAGCACAGGCGCGAAGAAAGGAGAAGAGGCGATAAAAGCGTCGCGGGGGCCGGGGGCAAGTGCCGGGCGACGTCGGGCGTCGCGCACAATGGCCGCCGTCGGCGCGAGGTGACGCGACGCCGCATTTAATATACCTCTCTGTTATCTATGCTGCGCCCCCCTCTCTCCCCCGTTGCCGCCCCACGGATGGGACCCTGTTTGACTCCGTGCGGTTTTTCGGGTTTCTTCGGCCGATTGACAACTGCGCCTTTCGGCGCCCAATTCTATCCTGCGCGGCACAGTGGAGTGAAACTCGGCTGAATTTGAAAATGTCAAAATAGAGAAGTCGTTTTTGTGCGAGGGTTCACTTCAAAAGTTTGCAAAAGTCCAAAAATGAAGAGATTCTTCGGAGGAGGAAGAGGTCTCCAGAGGGCAGAAGCGTCCGCCCGACAAGCGTCGCCCGTAGGATTACAAAACTGGAAAAAATGTGATAATTTAAGCAAGAACATTCTTAAATCTGCCACCTTGGAGGATATCCTCTCAAATAAAAAGGATTTTTTTTATCCCGAGTGGAAGATGCTTAAATCGAGCAGGAAGTCACAAATACCCAAAAGGAACTTTCTTGATCCAATTGATTTCATCCTTGATTCAAGAGGAAATCTCCTTTTCAAGCAAATTCAAGTTGCATTTCTGTTTTAGGCAAGTCACCTTTCTTCAGTGAAAGAACAACGCAGAGATTCAGAGTCCTCATCCCCTCACCTGCAATAAATTTTTCCAAAACCGCTCGATTTCTGACGAATTTTCAGGACTTTTTCTCACTTTACCCACTCTTCCTCCAAAGATGCGTCTCCGAAGCTTCCTACAGACCCATCAGAAGTATCTGGTTTTACCAAACTGATATATGACGAATTCTCACTGCCTATAGTCCCTATTTTTTAAAGTGTTCATCTTGATGAGTTTTCAGGATACCACATGAAACTCGAATACGTTTCGTCACTCTTCAGTTCTCAAGTTGTAACTTCAATTATTATGAATCATTTACCTTTTTTTAGATGAACCCGATTGTCCATAAAAATATTCTTTATCCAGGGTTCATGTGCACTGGAAAAAAAACACATTGGATCTAGAGTCCAGACTCTTAAAAACATCGACAAGAAAAAATACTCTTGATTCAATCGGATTTTTGCTTGAATCAAAACGAAATCCGCTTTAATTGAGAGGCTTGGTTCTTGATTTAAGCTACATTCTGATTCAATCAAGAGTAATTTTTCTTTTCGATGTTTTTAAGAGTCTGGACTCTAGATCCAATGTGTTTTTTCTTCCAGTGCAGGGCTCATGTGAAAATAGAGTGCCACCTTTGCGTCAGAGGTACGGCGACTAAAGGACACATCTTTAGGCTTTCTTTCAAGGGGACCATTCAGGGCACCCTTTCGAGGCTGAAAATTTGACACCAATCACCTATATGCCCGGGTCGTTTAGCAGGCATGTTCAGAGGGGGTTGCAAGCGTGTCCACTGAGCGTTTCCTCCCTGGCTCGGCGAGAATTCAAAGGAGGCCGAAAAATAATGAGAGGAGACGCGGGTGCGGGAGCCGTAATAGATGGGAGCAGATAGAATTGTAGAGCGGAGGCAATGGATATCTATGACACAACATAACTAAGTCTATTTGTAAACTGTCAAGGAGGCAACTTAACATGAAAAGAAAATTGATTCGGAATAATAATTTTTCCGGCTCCGCGGGCAGATGTCAGGAGCGGGCATGATTGATCGAAACGGAGACGTGGATTGATGACTCGAGCATATGGAGCGCCGGGTCGCCAGACCGGGCCGACAATCCCGGGCTTTCGCGCCGCCTTCCACGGGGTTGACACGGTCGTCGGGCCCGGCACAGTCGGGAAGTCTGCCCGGTCGGTTCGCCGACGCGACGGCGACGCGCTCTCCGGATGATATTGTAATTGTTGCCGTCTTCGCGCTCCTGCCGTGCTTCAGCTTGAAGCTCGACGTGCCGCAACGTCAGTTACCATCGCAATTTTCCCCGTAGCTCGAAGGCATTCGAGCAACTCGCTCATTGTAATTGCATTTGTTGGAGCGCTCACCTATTCTTGAGACTTATGCCTCCTAGCCGCGATATTTTACACTAAAGTAGATGTTGAGGTTCGGTGTGCTTGCGAAAGCTTGCCTTGGAGACGCGCCTGGTAAAAATGCGGCAGAAAGCTTCCTTACTTGGACCCTGATCAGAAATACTAAAAAAGAGTGAAAATTCAAAACCTGGTAAGTGCCATCAGGTGTTTCTAAGATTAGGCAAAGTTCCTCTCATTTCGTCGCTCCCCTGACGTAAGGGCGTCTTTCCAGAGAAGCGGCAATTTAACGGGAAGCTAGTGGCCTGAAAATGCAATGCTCGTTATAAAAATTGGAGCAAAGTTTTGACAAAATTTGACAAAATCAAGGAGACGGAGGCATATGGACTCTTTTACAGAGAGGACCAACGTGTGCAATCTTAGCACCTCCACAAGGCGCTCATCACGTTCTTTGAAAGGTTTTCGTTTCGCTCTGACCAAAGTTTGTAACAGACCGATTGAATTTTTTACAAAGGTTTGCAGGGCCGGATTTACCTACTTGCCG
The DNA here is from genome assembly GCF_001854935.1 of Bemisia tabaci. Lineage (NCBI taxonomy): Eukaryota > Metazoa > Arthropoda > Insecta > Hemiptera > Aleyrodidae > Bemisia > Bemisia tabaci. The sequence goes on from NW_017556656.1 coordinate 3,268,731, forward strand.
CTCATGGGCCGCCTGTATTTTGCCGCCCCCTTCTCATTCGTTTTGAAACATCAATAAAAACCATTAAAGTAAACGTGCCGGAGGGGGAGAGGTGCATAAGGCGCGTTTACTTGTGTTAGACACATTTTTTGAGAAAGCCCTGTCAACACTATTAGCAAAAGTTCATGGAACTTTGCGTGAAAGTTAAGTTCCGTAAACCTATCTCTGTGTGGTCAAAGCCTTCCATTTATCAGAAATGAACGAAAAAATTATGAAAGAACAATGTTTTTAACTTCCACCACCGCGCCGCGCAGACCACACTGTGTTCGCCGCAATGCGTGAAGTATTCCTACAGTGTTGTAGGCGCTATGCGTTTCACGCCGACCGCTGCTGAACGCACTGTGTTTGACGCAATGCGTGAAGTATTCACGCAGGCTTGTAGGCGCCATGCGTTTCACGCTGACCGCGGGGACCGCACTGTGTTTGATGCAATGCGTGAAGTTTTCATGCAGTCTTGTAGGCACTAATATGTGTTACATGCCGACCGCCGCGCCGAGGGCTTCTGCTTTTCATCTCAAGTTGTCGTCATCATTTCTCTCTAGGTCGCGCCGTTCCAGGCCAAATTGTGTGTTTGGTTTCTTTCTTAACTCGACTAATTAAAGGTGCTGTCTCTTGTATTACTGAAAGACGACAAAATTAAAAATTACTATACTCTCAGGAAATGAGAGATTTTGTCCCCATTTCTCGTTTGTAATTGTTTTTTTCTAAATCCGATTTTTTTTATACCTAAATTTAAAAACATTGCAAAATTTGCCGCCCCCTAGATTTGCCGCCATGGGCTGCTGCCCATGTGGCCATTGGCCAACCCCTAAATCCGGCCTTGGAGGTTTGCTTTTCATTGTATCGTTAACCTTACATCGAAGTACCGAAGTACAGAGCAGAATCATATAAAACTTGATAAAATAAACTACTTTAATACTTCCACGTGAGATTTAGATCCTATCGTTTCATACGCTGTGACGTCATGATGTCTCATTCACCCCTGCAACAAAAATATTCGCTAGAGAAAGCTTACTCTCGTCAAAACCGCAGAGGGAGTAGAGGATGGGGTTTCTCCGAGTGTCAATCGAGGCTACTCAATCAAACGTAGTACCAATGCTCCTAGTGTGGGATGCGACCCATTAGTGACTATGTCCACAAGGTACCCTTCAGTCTCCGGTTTGAGAAAGCTGGACATCTGCCCAGAGCTGTGTGTGCGCAACCGTTTTGAATGGATTCAAAACAGCATATAGAAATTTAAACGTTGCATAATCTCCCGCGATAAAATATTCATTTTTGAGTGAAAGTATCATCATTTTACATTGAAAATATTAGATACGATGAAATTGAGTCATCACTACAAATATGTGTAAAAATCAAAGAAAAATACGCATTATCAATATAAAAAAGTGTGTGTTTTATCGGCAGAAATCTTGCGGCGTCTTGAAGCACATACAGCATTTTCCCTTAGCCTGGAAGATCTCAGCACGGGATTGATCGATGGGGGAAAGGTGGATAGCCAGATCGATGGCAAACAGCTGAACATTGACCCAGGCGCTGCCCCGTCACGCAATAACCACGTAACTCAATGCAGAACTAAACGCTTATTCGTGGTTTTTGCTGAGCACGCTGCGGGCCGGCAGACAGCCGCATCTCATACGATATGCGAAAGATGCGTCACTGACTGTAAAAGTTGCCGATTTGGTGATAAAATCGCATCTTTCACGTTGAGATAGATAGGGAATGCTGTGGTTTTACGCTCGATCTGGTGAGCGTGCTGACTGCTGACTGGTGCCGTGGTGAGTGGCGACCAGGGCGACCTCTGTGCAAACGAGCTGTCACGGTGACAGCATGATTGACTGGGCTTTTGATTGATGGTTGGCGGATGTGCCGGTCACGTTGCCGCGCTGGGCTCAACGACTTTCGCGCCATCCACGCTGGCGGGAATTTGGCGGGCGATTTCGACTTGGAAGTTCAGCACCATCGAAAGTCCGAGAAGTGCATACATGCCGATTTATCGGCCGTGTCGGAGTTTGACAATTGGATTCATGATTCGAATGAACTGTTGGATCTGGACCTAATCTTGGCTGACAAGAACATGTTCGACACCATTTAAATTTGCTGTCGAGGAAGTTGGTGCACTTATAGTTTGCAGCGAAAAAACTGCCGTTCAAATGGAGTGCCAATTTTTTTGTTTCACGTGCCTAATCGGCATTTTTGGTCTTAAGAAACTTACATGGGTTCAGATATGCAAAGTTTTCTTAACCGTGCCAGAACCCTTTCTTTTTCAATAATTACTTCGTTATGTACAGATACTTGATTGAGCTCCTCTAGAGGACGCCCGGTGAGAGGGTGGCGACAGGGGGTTTTGGATGAGATGAGGGAGTGCCAACTCCCAAACGACTTGTGGGAGGACCGAGTTTTGTGGCGGTTAGGTGTCGCAGAGCGCTGCGAAAGCGAATCTTATGTACATGTATGTAGTACTATGTCCATCTGAACCGGAACAGAGTTTGGTTCCGCTGACCTGGACGGAAAACTCTGGTGTTCAGTAAGATATGAAGTTCCCGAACTTCATATGGAACTGGAAAGACTAACCTTGACTTTTCTTTGCAAACATTTTGATTTTTACTACTAATTTCGCACACTTACGGTTGTTTATGGGCGCAATCAATCTAAAACAGATCTAATTTTTAAAAATTACACTGCTTTAAATTTGTTATGCTTTTAAAGTTTTAAAATTTTGTCCGACTTCTTCCAGTGACTCGTTCTATGTGCACCGTTAAGCACCTTAAGTGCCGTAAGTCAAGATTGAGGAGATTGAGCATGCAGGCTGAAATCGAACAATCTTTTAGCAAGAGTGAAAGCAGATGGCAACGATGGCCTAGAAAATGACCCAAAGACATATCCTAATCTAGTGACTTACTCAGACATTCTGCGGCATGTTGACACCGGTGAAAGTGAACACACCGAAGACAGGACCAACTCGTGACGACAGACCAAAACCCGGAAGCCAAGGTCATCCGCCGAGAAACTCGCATTTCCCATCGAACCGAACAAAACCAAGTAAAAATTGGCACACCGCTCGCGGACGCAGGTGTAGATCATTTTCCGTGACGCGTCAAGGTGAATCGGATCTCCGATCAGGATCGAACGAACAATGAGAGCCGTAAATCTTCACCGCGAACGTCTGGTCCCAGTCACGGTAGGATCGCCGGCCGCCGCCGCCGGTGCTTTGTCGGTCATCTTCGCCGATCGCATGTCAACGGTCAAAGGCCCAATATTTTGACAAATGCCCGTGAAATCCATTGTTTCCGTCACAAATAAGCCGCCGTCCGCACAAATAAGCGGCAGAGTCGAGCTATGCGCAAAGGCCTTAGTTTTTGCCGCCCGCTTCTCTGTTTGCACTGTCGGGCAACGCAAATACTCGCCGCGGCTCCGCTGACGATGGTGCTAATTGAATTGTTTGGACAGGCTGTATTTTGAGGCATTAGCGGATAGGTGTGGCGCCAGGGATCCGTTTTGTTATGTAATGCCCGGGAAAATATTAGGCTCGTTTCAACGGCGAGTCTGGGGTTGTTTTTGAATGACGAACGTGAGTTTTTGGAAAATCGTTGGTGACAGGTCCGCCGCACGAAAAAGAAAAAAGCCAAAAGGAATAGCGTCCTTTTCCCTGAAATCACACTAAAATCACCATTGACACATCGAAATAGTCTGCAATTTACTCTTTAGCGCACTGAAAAAAACACATTGGATCTAGAGTCCAGACTCTTAAAAACATCGACAGGAAAAAATACTCTTGATTCAATCAGATTTAAGCTTAAATCAAGAACCAAGCCTCTTAATGTGAGCGGATTTCCTTTTGATTTTAGCTTAAATCTGATTGAATCAAGAGTCCCATTTCTTGTCATAGTTAGAGTCTGAACTCTAGATCCAATGTGTTTTTTTTCCAGTGCGCGCATTTTACGTGGTTTTCAACACGGTTTTATCAAATCCATGTTCGCGAGCAGTTTTTCTTAGTCGCCAGGCGACCAGGTTATTTCAGGTTTCTAATTTTCATTATTGATAGATTTGTATTAATATCTCAAAAATAAGTCTAACAGGACAGTTAACAGTTTAATGAGTTTGTATGTATTTTAATAGGGTCTTGAGAGCATAATGTCTACAAAGAGGTTTCTAAAAAGTCACAACGGGATCCGCTTATACAGTGAGAAGCAGTGCTCTTTCATTCCATACTATACGATTATTTTGATACAACTATTTGAACTCCCGTGTACCCACTTTTGCCTACTTCGTGAATTGAAGGCAAAATACTAAACTGCTGGTAGCGCTGCGGAGTAGCTCTCTTACATCTCATATTGACGCATATTTTGATACAACTATATCAACTCCTACGTGCCCGTTTTTGCCTACTTCGTAAATTGAAGGCACTAAACTGTCTCTTGATTTCTACTAATTGCGATACCTGCGGTCCGATTTTGCGCATTAAATTGTTTTAAGGAACAAGTTCAGTATATTAGCACAGGAACGTGAAATGCGTCAGATTCGAACCTGCTTACACCTGACATCTGATCTGCAAGATTCAGTTTGAGGTCCATTTGAGCTTTTTCCTGAACTTTGATCATTCATAATCCGTTATAAGTGAGAATCAGTCAAAAATTGAATCAAATTTATGAATGGTTAGGAAAGTTGTTTGTACATTATTAAAAAGTATTTTATGCCGCCCTCGAACCGAAAGTGCAATTGAAGAGGACACCGCACAACGAGAGTAAAAGTTATGAGGATAAAACCTGGAACTACAAGCACATTGTGTTCCTTGCGCTAGGTGCAAGCTGCACGAGTACTTTTGCAAGTCTTGCAGATAAGAAATTAGGAAAGGTCTTCCACATCGTTTATCCTACTCTACGTCTGAGCACAAACACATGAGAGCTTATTCTGGGCGAGGACCATAAAAAATAAAACGGAGAGACTGTGAAGGAGCAGTTTATACTCCTATTATTTCAGCCGCTGCACAGAAAGGGAAAAGGATTTGCACAAAATGGTGCTCACGGCCCGGCTCGGCCATAAAATACAACTAATAAATGCGAGTACACCCCACGCCTGCAAATTTTATGGACGAAATGATTATTTATGCTCCGCGTTTCCGCAGCTCCATTGTCTGAGCCCAAGTGCGGCTCATAATTTCAATCATTTACACTTCGTAGATAGACTCGCAAACCTCGTATGCTGGCTAAATGCACCGTCCTGGGCTCCATTCATCTTCGCGCCGGGAAAAATCTATGTGCTCCGCCGGACCCCGCTTTATTGAAAAGTTGAAGACATCCATTGAGTCCTGCAGAAAATTAGAATATCATCGCCGATTTATTGAAGAAGAACAATGCTTCTTCCGCTAGGTGTTAGCACCGTATTATTGCAACACACCTTCAAGGATGCCGTGTCATTGGATGGTGGGTTTGAGAAAACTTAAAGCCTTTGTATTGATATGGAAGACTAAATGGATTGCATTCTGCAAAAAGGAATCAGGAGCATTGCAATGTTGCTAAGATTGTGCAACTTCACCCATTGCAATATAGCAATTTTTATCCTGAAATAATGTGAAACTTACATGGTAATTTTTGTCCCAAATTTACAGTTTTTAGCGAGTTAAATAGAAACTGTTCAGAGATAATTAGGTATTCTTTCCAAGACAAAAGGAGCTGCAAAATCTTAGCAATATTGTAATGCTCCTGAGTCCTTTTTGCAAAATGCAATCCAAATGATCATTGGCGTTGAAAGATTAAGCAAAATTTAAAATTGTATATTACATTTGATGTTCATTATTAAATTTAGGAAACCAAACTATACTATTTTTCCTTATTTTCACAATTATGAAGAGAATGATTGGATTCCTCAGCAAGCAGCTTTAAGTTGCATTACGAAAATAAGAACAATTATTATTTGTTAAGTATATATTTTAGTAACGATATATATGGCATTAGTTTCTTACACAGATAAGTACTTTTGTAGATTTTCCAAAATGGTAGTTCCCTATTTCGGGATACCGTTCAGTGGAACACTAAACAGGGCTTTTAAGAGCTGACGAAAAAAAAAAGATTTTAATCTTTCAGCAAACACTGTTGCCAGTAGTTTTAGTTGTTTCGTGCTATTTGTGATCCGTACCAAAAATTCAACAAAAATTAACAACTCTATCTTCATTTCATGTAATGGATCCCAAATAATTCACAATTATATCAAGTATCTGATCCGCACAGAGTAAACATCTAACAGCAAACGGGCGGTGTTTAAACATGGCTTCGTACGTAGGGACAATGGGACATCCAGGTGCCAAAAATAATGCGATATTCTCACACCGAATTAGTTGCAACTGAATAAATAATGATAGCTATTGGGTCTCAAATGAATAAAAGAGACAGTTGATCTCTCCTTTTGCTCTCTTATTCCAAATGATAATCAGCACGCCAACTTAATGTTTCGGACAGTCCCATTCGCAGGTGCGAGGGGTCTGTGGCGTCAACTCCAAAGCGGAGGCTATATTAATAACAGACGAGGGTGCGAAACGTGATGAAATAACGTCATAATGGGGGCCCAAATGCATTCTCGTTTCATTAGCACGTAATTGCACGCATTATTCGAGGGTCGGCAATAATTATGAGCCATTAGGTGTCGTCCGAAACAGCTTGTCGTAAAAATTTGTCTGATGGGATCACTAACGCATTCGTGCAGTCGCGTTTTAGCCTCCTTTTTGGACGTGCCCTTGTTATTTTACTCATGAGTCGGGGGGATCCAAAAGACAGGAAAAAACGATCTTGAAAATACAGTCCTCCGACTCAAGTGGCAGGAAGTGATAGAAAATGTTGGTGATGAGAAAACGTGCAACATCAAATGGACGTATTTCTACCAAACAGACCTATGTGGAGGTGAGAAATATGGGGTGCGCTCGTTAGTTCTCTGGCCGTAAGAGTGAATGAGAAAAATAAAGCGCCAGTGACGTCAGCGGCAGTGATCGAGCTCCAGAGCGAGGGGGATATCGTCGTCGGGGCGCTGTAACTCATGAGCCCTGTCCACAAGGCTCTCTTGCCATGCCCGCGGCTCATGAGTTCCGCATTCAGTTGCACATAGGTCTGTTTGATAGAATGTAAAATCCCGGTTTTCCAATTCTTCAAAAGGAATCACGCCCACTTTTACATTGCTTCTTATGCAGCTTCGACGAGCACACCCCATATTTCTCACCTCCACATAGGTCTCTTTGGTAGAAATACGTCCAAATCAAAGTTACCAGTCAAGATTCAAAATAATGGAGGGGTGTAAAAATAGGCCTACTGGGGAAGTATGTACCAAAACATATTGCTTATCTTTGAATCTTGGTAAATATTCGGAGGCCTGGATGGTTTTGAGGAGTCCCTCCACTTGGGCAAAAGACATCTTCAATCACTACACTAGGCACTTTAATGTATCTAATTACACAGCACGGGTAAGACCAAAACCAGAAACAAAACACGGCAAGTCGATCAAACGGAGACACGGAGACGCACAAAACCAAGATGGCAGGACCGATCAAGGGTTGAGGTAGAACAGAGACAGATTGCCCGTCATCCATACATTGACGCTTCGGGGTGGACGGCAGGCTGGCCTGCTGAGTCGACCGTCCGTCGGTCCGAAGTCCACGGGGGTGATTTTCCCCGTTCGTCGGCGCCGGCTAGCCGCTCGTCATTACCGAAGTTACGGTATTCAGCTCAGACCCGAACAGCCGGGTTCCACAGGCGACCTGAGCTCGGGGTTGACAACCAGGAGTCACCTGCGTCTTTTCCAGACAGTCGTTCCTCAAGCCCGTGCCTCAAATTCACCGAGCAGGTCCGCTCATTTGACAGAACACTTTTTTTTCCGTGCAAGCCGCCAAAAAAACTCCTGAACATAATTTTAGCTTCTGGTTTCTGTTCAAATCAGAATCCTCTCGTCATCTGCCTATGAGTGCTGACAGATTGCTCGATAAAACCATTGTAAAATCCAGCAGCAAAATGTTATTTTTTAATTTTTAACACATAGGAAAAATTAGGAGTCCCGCCGTTGAGTAGAAATGCCATTAAAATAAGCTCATAACACATTTCAGAGAATGGTGCACGCACGTGTGTATAATTTCTTCAAGACTTATTAATGTAAAAACTTTCAATTAATGCGCGTGCATTGTTCTTTGAAGTCATATTTTCCATTGAGAATCGTGCCGGAGTCATTGTGTTATCTCAAAAACTTTTGCCTAAGTGCCTGTATGGGAACAAAAATGATCATAGGAGATAAAGTTTTTGCGTAAGTTTTCCTGATAGAATGATGCATACTTTGTCACTTCAATCCACACCCTGGTAAAAATTGGCAGTAGAATCTGTGTTCCAAAATACCATAGACCTACAGCCGGCTGTAAGATTTCCAATAGCTTCTATAGCCGGCTACAAAATTTCTTGTAGCCTTTTATAGCCGATGGCGATTAAGCAACAGCCAGGCAATAAAGTGTATGCTAAACGTTACTAATTACGGATGCTAGGACTTAGTGAGTTTTTGGAATACTGCTCTCTTTTTGGGCCGTAGTATCTTGATTTTATTTTGCGAGGAAAGCTCCGTACTTTTGATGGATGCCTGCCATTACTAATATAGTAGAGCGCCTTCAGTTTCGTATGATACTGTGCAATACCTCTAGTGTGAAATAGTTGCTTCAAGCGCCGTGGCAGGCGGGCAGCCAGCTGGAAACACGCATTGGCGCCTACAAACCTAACAGGGACACTTCACGCGTTGCGCAATGCGTGAAGTATCCCTGTTAGGTTTGTAGGCACCAGTGCGTCGCCGCTCCGCTTTGTGTTAGGCTCTAATATTTAATCTGGCGGAGTCAGCGTTATTCAACTCATGATTTTGAAATGTTTGCACATCCTGTATGGATCATTCTCATTTTAACTGAAGAAAAAAAAATATGTATTAAAGGAAAATATAATGTGTGTTTTGTAAATATTAAGGTGGTTCCGTATCAAACTTAATGATTTCCAAAGCACACGAATTTCTACACAATTTCTTATAGCCTTTTATAATCTCTGGCGAAAAAGCAACAGCCAGGCGACAAAGTGTAAAGCCCGGCGATAGGAACTATAGCCCGGCTGCATAATTTTTTACAGCTTCGTATAGCCCGGCCGTATGATTTTCTCCGCATTCAACAGCCAGCTATATGATTTTCTGTAGCCTTCTTTGGCCGGCTATAAGAATTCCTATGGTATTTTGAAACGCAGCTCTTATCGCCAATTTTTACCAGGGCAATTTCAAAATACGTAATTCGGCATTAGAGTTTTGCCATACTCCTCCGGACTTCAATGAAGAGTAAAAACTGAAAACCTGTAGTAATGAGTGTAATCATACACTTTAAATCTCATGCAACTTATCTTTCATCCTAAAAAGTCTTGGTATTTAACATTCGGGGTATATTATCCGGTAGACTTTCCTTAATTTCAAGCAGAATTTTTAGAAAAGAATCTCCTTCTCCTTTTCAGAAAATAACCTCCTTCTCCTGGCGACAAGGAGTTGTGGATGAGATGAGGTAGTGCCAACACCCTCACTGGAAAAAAACCACATTTAATCTAGAGTCCAAACTCTTGAAAACATTGACAAGGAAAAATACACTTGATTTAATCGGATTTTTGCTTGAATCAAAACAAAATCCGCTTAAATTAAGAGGCTTGGTTCTTGATTTAAGCTAAATTCTGATTGAATCAAGAGTACTTTTTCTTGTCAATGTTTTTAAGAGTCTGGACTCTAGATCCGATGTGTTTTTTTTCCAGTGCTTATGACCTGTCGAAGGACCAAGTTTTGTGGCGGTTAGGCGTCGCAGAACGCCAGCGAGCGCTGTGAGAGCGACTCTTATGCGTGTATCTCCTTCTTCGGGCTTCAGATTGCCGTTAAACGAGAGAGGCAGTTGTTCAATGATTACCAAACGGGAGACGCCGACGAGGTTTTGAATTACCACTCTGCGAGTATTACTTTCTTCCAGCTTCAAGGAACCCTAGAGGTAATCTTCATTGGAAACATTTTTCAGGCCGGAAAGAACGTTTATCGGATACTCTCGCAATGCTGACTGACGTCTTTGGAAACACGAGGCATTGTGGAGGCTTAACACTTATTCTGCCGTGGTACGGAAAAACGTCGTATGGGCACTCGAGCGTTGCCAAATTTCCTTTGATAAAACATGTATTTTTGACGACATTCATGCATATTTTTCCTTGAGATTTTCAGATATGTTGGATCTAATTGCGGACGAAATTACCAGACAAAACTTGGAAAAAATTTTTCTAAATTTATTTGCTAGTAAATTCGGTTTTTAGTAAATGAAATCTGGCAACGTCTAAAGGCTCATACAGCGTTTTTCCTTAGGACAGCAGTATTGACCCCGAATATCGGTGGTCTCCGGAGTCTCCGGTCGAGTAAACTTATCAGTGTGAAAAGGTCCTCGGCGATGCTGGGAGATTAAGTGGGGTGGCCAGAAAATAAGGGCAGAAAGCGCGGAAGGCGAGGGAAGACGGAGGGGGCGAGGGTATAAAAAAATAAATTTGTTTTATGTCAAGGAGATCCGTCGGGGCCTTTTGAGAAGATTACACACCTTGTGAACAAATTATGAGAGATGGATGCCCTGAGCCGAGTGTCTGGTTATTGTAAGATTTCTGTTTGGCTCAGATTTGGACTAGCTGGTGCCAACCGAACTATTATTCCCTCCCCTCGCTGCTCAGCTTTGAGCTGCCCTCTTTGGGAGGCGGCCCGCTAAAAGGAAAGATTACCATTTATTGCCTCTAATGCATTTCACGAAACAAGGTTGTATATTTGAGCGCTACATAAATTATAACAGACATCCTCAAACAAACTACTCTTTGTCATCGACAGGAAACTTGAGTCGGCCCGCGGCCGGTCCTTTGGCGTGCCGCAAGGTAGGATGATTTAGATCATTCGCTGAACCCCGGACTTTTTTCGGCATTTGAGTTGAAGTTCTTCAATTGAACTCGAATCTAATGCCTATGAAAATTCAAGTATCACGTTCCGCGTCAAATGAAGACGTAATTACGTTAGCAGCAAGTGTACTATACACTGGGTGGGGACAATTTTTCTTTGTTATTGCGTTGCGTTCGGTTGATGTGGGATGTGAAACACAACCTAATAAGCCAAATACTGTGCTGGTTTCTCGACAATTTGCGTTTCATTTATAGCACCAAAAGCAAAAAGGAAACTACGGAAACCTTGTGCTAGCCGCAGACTTGGGTTGTTTTTCGTGTCACGTCCCATATTTTAATTTCGAATTTTTGTGTTATTTTTTTTCTTTCAGTGAGAATCCCAGTCTGCATCGCTCTATTTTTCCTTCCTGTTTTTAAAATTTTCTTGGTAGCAATGGTAGTTAAACCACTTAAAGCTCTTTAAAAAAAATAAAAAACTCGAGATATTACAATGACAGCCCCAAAAATTGTTTACAAATTTTTGTTTCAGGAGACCCCTTTTGGGGTATTTTTAAGATAAAATGCTTAAGAGATTAAACATTTATTTTGAAATCATTCAGATAAATTGTAGTTATTAAAAACTTAAAATATTTAAAAACTCATTGAAGTGGAAAAATTTCTCTTGAAGACTTTCTTACGTGAATTTTTACTCAAAAATAACAAAATCTGGTTTCCTGAAAAATGCTTCTTGACGAGTTGTTAAGGGGCATTTTAAGTTATTTTCAAAACGATGTGCCACCGCGGGTTCCTCGACCATCAAAAGAAAAAGTCTATCCTGAGCTTTCAAACTAATTCTTCAATCTCTCCACCGAATGGATGCAACTATTATTTCTCAAGTGATGTGCGTGTTGCATGCACAAAGAATTGCAGGCGCTTTGGCTTCCTCATTAGAGGTGTCGACAGCTAAGTTGACGGTTGTTTACTTTCGGTTTGCAAGCGCCAACGACGAATTTGGGCCTCTGAACAAAGCGACGTTCGCTCACTGAAAAAAACACTCCGGCCGTGGAAGCCGTACTTACGGGCTATATAGAGATACCGTCCGTGTTCCGGGCTCAAATCAGTCTCATGGTCGTATCGTAAAAAAACTACTTATCAGTTATGATTTGCGACTTTTTTGTGGTTGTGATTTCTGTGTGGCTAAACATTAAAGTGTTCCAGGGTTTGAAAGTGTTAAAAAACTTATCTAAGCTTGTGTTCTTGCTTCTGAGAGAGTCTGATGTTTTCATGTGGATAGTAGTGACGCGAAAACGCCTGCAAACCGAAAGTAAACAACCGTCAACTTAGCTGACGACACCTCTAACTATGATCCACGCCTATGTGAGATTTTTCTGTCGCATATTATTGAATCGCGTTTATCATGACAGTCCTCGGGATTGAAACAGACTGCTTCCAAAATCTTATTCAATCTGTCCATTGTGCGAGGGTCACGGATCTGAATCCTGGGGACAGGACGCGCCTGCGTCGCCGCCTGGTGACCGGAGGACCTCTTGTACGGTATCCGCGCTCATTTGCTCAAAAATCAGGCCCTCGGCGTTGCTGTCCCCTCTCGACTTCCGATGAACTGTTATGGATTGTTTTCTCAAATTTCACAAACGAGACAAGCTCCAGATCTTAAACGCAAGGTGACAGGATTGGACCCCTCCTCGTTTATTTCTTCGGCTGACGCCTTCCTGGCGTCTTCATTTGTCGCGTTGGTCGGACTCGGGAATTCTGTCACCGCAATCAATGACGCACGCGCTGTGTGATTGCAAAATTTCAAGGGTTGGTCACTGGAAATCAGGCAATGGGCTCCTCAAGTAAAAAATCAAATGATTTGTAGTTGTTTGAAATTTTGTAAATTCCATATTTGAGAGGAAACTATTAAGTGAACTGAGCATGCGTAAAAATATCATTGGCTTCTAAAATGAACAGCAATCAGAAGAAATATGACCAAATTACCTAAGCTGGTACAATACATGTGTATGAATGGGAAAATTAAAATTGGCGGTTTTCGCACCACACGATGAATTTGGACCACATTTTGCAATTAGAAACTAAAATTTTAGGCTCATTCATAAAAGCAAGCACCTACCTACATAGGGATACTTTTGGCACACTCGCTGTTTCAAAACTGAGCCAGAAATTTTAGCTAATTGCAAAATGGAGTCCATTATTTTTTTCCGTTGGTTTTCACTCCAATGCATGGATTTAAGTTGAATGGCAAAAGTACACACATTGAAGCCCATATTTATGCGTTTTCCCATTTTATGTTTTCAGGGGGAATAGGTTTCAGAGAACAACATAAAAACACAAAAAACAAAGATTTTCTGGGTGAAATAAACTTTTAAAATTGAGAGCGGCATGTCAGAAATAAACATTTTTAACCCTCCCTGGAGATTTTTTTCCTTTTATCATAGAATCCCTTTTTTTCTTTTTTCTTAAGCTATACGATTCACCATCGGCGGTTTCAAATCGCTGGCGGCGCAACGCAATAAGAGGCGAATAAATACTGAAGCTAATTGCTGTCAAGCGGGTAAGTGTGATAAAGTAAGCACCATGCAGTGCTTCCGCAACTTAACTCCGGAACAAAAGAATCGCTTCTGGAACTACGTGTTTCCAGTTCCCCTCGTATCACACATCACCCCTCTAACTGTGACGGAGGGCTGACGCGGAGGGCATTGTGTGCTTCTTACCCTCCAAAGCTTCCAAATTCTAATCAGCCGTATTAACCACAATACCCTTGTTGTCGTGTGGTTGATGTCTGTCCCATTTAATTGCTCCGCACAATGTCACAGTTTTGATAGACCCTTTGTCAGCCTTTTGACAGTGATTTCCAGCGCGACATCTTTCAACTTGTGTATTTGTTTGTTCAGGCGTTATCAATTATCATTACTTTATTATTAGTCACCCTTACCTTCACGGGCCCCTGCCACTCTGCCGTATTTATATTTATTTTTAACACTATTTAAGTTCTGTAAAAAATAGTTCACATTCGGGCCTTTTGTGCAAGAATAAAAAACGAGCTTTCCAGACTTACCGCGGTGTGTCGTTTGAATCAAGGCGAAGCATTAACGTTGGAGAGTCACTGAAGCAATACATATAAGTGTCATTGCATTTTACGCTGATGCGTGTCATAGATAAGACTATACTGACATTTTGTCGTAACATTCTTTTGTGAAGGAGCCGAGGGTCTATCCGAAAGATTTCCTGCCGCAAGGACGGAGTTTTTTTGATACTCTCAAGAGGGCTCAAGTGTCAGATTAATGTTGTAGCCACATGAATTAACTGATTACTAAATATTTAAATCCGAAAAAAGAATCTCCCGATTTCAGCTTCAGTGAACATTGATCAGTTGCACAAGAGCTTCCCACATTTATCAGACTCGTCAATTCGAGGTGCTCCATTTTGTACACTTACTGAGGTTCAATACCAAGATCCAGAAAAAAGTTCCAACATTTTTCTTCGTAACAGATGCTGAATTTTTAACTCAGTATTAGGCAATTTTACTTTGATCCTTCATTCATTAATTTTTTCTCTGGCATGTAAAAATGGGTCAAAACGATCACGTGAAACAAAATATATTCCAAAACTCTGGAGCATCAGGAAACTACGATTTATCAATGTTTCTTTCGTTTGTTTGTTCGCATGCTTTTATGAAACACTCGTCTTTACAAGCTCTTTAGTTTTTTTTTCATTTTTGCAGGTTTTATATTTTAGAAAAATAAAATATAATAAAACAAAAGCTAAAACCCACCTGCTCAAAAATTAATGTATCAGTAGGTAATATTCGAGCAAGTAGTTATAGTTTGTGTTGTAATTTATTTTATTTTTATGTTATACAGTTCTTTTGCGGAATAAGTTTGTACCTTAAAAAAGTTATCAGCAACATGCTAAATGCAGAAAAAACACATTTGAACATCGTCTTCAACGAGTTTACTTTGACCACCCGAATTGAATCCTCATAGCTATACTTGATACCAACCCTGGTAAATAGACTACAGCCGGCTGTAAGATTTCCAATAGCTTCTATAGCCGGCTACAAAATTTCTTGTAGCCTTTTATAGCCGATGGCGATTAAGCAACAGCCAGGCAATAAAGTGTATGCTAAACGTTACTAATTACGGATGCTAGGACTTAGTGAGTTTTTGGAATACTGCTCTCTTTTTGGGCCGTAGTATCTTGATTTTATTTTGCGAGGAAAGCTCCGTACTTTCGATGGATGCCTGCCATTACTAATATAGTAGAGCGCCTTCAGTTTCGTATGATACTGTGCAATACCTCTAGTGTGAAATAGTTGCTTCAAGCGCCGTGGCAGGCGGGCAGCCAGCTGGAAACACGCATTGGCGCCTACATACCTAACAGGGATACTTCACGCGTTGCGCAATGCGTGAAGTATCCCTGTTAGGTTTGTAGGCACCAGTGCGTCGCCGCTCCGCTTTGTGCTAGGCTCTAATATTTAATCTGGCGGAGTCAGCGTTATTCAACTCATGATTTTGAAATGTTTTGCACATCCTGTATGGATTATTCTCATTTTAATAGATGAAAAAAAAATATGTATTAAAGGAAAATATAATGTGTGTTTTATAAATATTAAGGTGGTTCCGTATCAAACTTAATGATTTCCAAAGCACACGAATTTCTACACAATTTCTTATAGCCTTTTATAATCTCTGGCGAAAAAGCAACAGCCAGGCGACAAAGTGTAAAGCCCGGCGATAGGAACTATAGCCCGGCTGCATACTTTTTTATCGCTTCGTATAGCCCGGCCGTATGATTTTCTCCGCATTCTACAAATCTGGCGGCAAATCTAGGGGGCGGCAAATTTTGCAATTTTTTTAAATGTAGGTATAAATAAAATCGGATTTAGAAAAAATATTACAAACGAGAATTGCTACAAAATCTCTCATTTCCTGAGAGCATAGTAATTTCTTATTTTGTCGTCTTTCAGTGATACAACTAGAGACAGCACCTTTAATTAGTCGAGTTAAGCGAGAAACCAAACAAACAATTTGACCTGGAACGGCGCGACTTAGGGAGAAATGATGACGAGGACTTGAGATGAAAAGGAGAAGCCCTCGGCGCGGCAGTCGGCTTGTAACACATATTAGCGCCTACAAGACTGCACGAATACTTCACCCATTGCATCAAACACAGAGCGGTTATTGTGGTCAGCGTGAAACGGATAGCGCCTACAAGAATGCATGAATACTTCACACATTGCGCCTAATACAGTGCGGTCAGCGTGAAACGCATAGTGCCTACAAGACTGCGTGAATACTTCACGAATTGCGCCAAACACGATTAGCACGTCCGGCGCGGCGGCGGAAGTTAAAATCATTCAACCAAATTTTGTGTTTGTTCTTTCATAATTTTTTCGTTCATTTCTTATGAATGGAAGCCTTGTCCATCAGAGATAGGTTTACGAAACTTGACCAAATTTTGTGTTTGTTCTTTCATAATTTTTTCGTTCATTTCTTATGAATGGAAGGCCTTGTCCATTAGGTTTACGAAACTTGACTTTCGCGCAAAGTTCCGTGACCTTTTGCTAGTAGTGTTGACAGAGCTTCCCCAAAAAATGTGTTCAACACGAGTAAACGCGTCTTAAGCACCCCTCCCCCGCTGGCACGTTCAATTGATGGTTTTTATTTATGTTTCAAAACTAATGAAAAGGGGGCGGCAAGTAGGAAAATTCAGCCCTGATCCCGAATACAAACCTCCGCATCTCCCAGAGAAGAAATTTTTGTGAACATTAATGAAGAATCTTCGTCTCTCAAAGAAATTGTCTCGAATTGATATGTAAATGGAAAAACCACGAAAATTTCATGTTGTAAAGTATCGAGCATGCCTGGTTTCAAACACACCGTGCGTCAGGAGTTTTCCTTCGCCCGTCCAACCCTCCATCTTCATCCTTTCGGTCTATATTTCCAGCTTTTCGTGATTCCGGCTTAAATGGTAGCCATATCCGCTACCTGAAGCGTGATCGGAATTTCTAATCGGGACGCCCGGTCGGTTTCTATATAAAGGATGTTGAACAATCTGAAAACTCTCGGAAACCTGTCTCGTAAGTCGCAACATGAAAGCTGGCATGTGTGTCGGCCGCGCGGCCGGCGTCG
This sequence comes from Bemisia tabaci, assembly GCF_001854935.1. Taxonomy (NCBI): domain Eukaryota; kingdom Metazoa; phylum Arthropoda; class Insecta; order Hemiptera; family Aleyrodidae; genus Bemisia; species Bemisia tabaci. The sequence continues at coordinate 3,285,844 of NW_017556656.1, forward strand.
CCATGCTGGTGTGAGATGCCCGCGGCCGCGAAGGGGCCGAGCCGGAGAACAGGTAGAAAAGGCAGGAGATGAAAAGAGATACTGCAGGTGACTGCGAACGAGAGGAGAGACGGCGAGAGAAAGAGAGAGAGGAGAGTCTGTTTTCTAGCGGGTTGTCATCTATCAATGTAGCGGAGTCAGGAGGGGACTACTGATTAAGTCCAATAAGACTTGGCAGCATAATAAGGAGGGATGTTGACGGCACGGCTTCAAAGCTGTCATCATCATTTGCGCCCTGGGTGGTATGAGCTGACAGGCTATATTAGCACAGTAATACTGAGGGGTGGGGAGCGCGACGCTAGCGCTCCTAGCAGCCATCCGCGGCAAGCTCTCAGTTCGCGTCTGCGGAGCTCAGTCAAATACGAGACTGTTCCCGCGCTGGATCCACGTTGCATCGTTCCGTGATCCGCTCTACTTGCGATTGTGTTCTTCGAGGATACCGCTGGTGTTTCACCGATTTTTGTGTGTTTATCCGAAAAAGAATCGCCTCTCAGTTTTTCTCTATGATTTTGTTGTTATCGTGTGTAATCGATTCTTAAATTATATGTGTGTCTCCTGGAAATTAATGTGTGTTTACAAGTGCCAACTGAATTGTGTACCCAAAGGAATACCTAAGTGAATCTCACGGATACCTCTATTGGATACCACATCGATATAGTTCTTCCTCATGGTTGTTCTGGAATCAGGCGGTATGCATACCAGTCCAGGGAATCAGTACCTTCAACCGGATTATCTTTCACCTTTGCCGACAACGGTGTGTATTATTACTATTTCCATTTATACGCAAATCGTTAATTCTGAAACATTTTCTCACCTCGTAGTTTAGCAGATCGCAGCATTTATAAAGGCATATGTTACTAATTTTACCGACTTTTGATTCTCATCTCATGCCATAATTTACTAACTTCCCTTCTAACCATTCCTAACGCCAAGTGCGTCTAAATACCCGGCCCAAGGGATCATAATTTCCATCCCTATCTCAGACTGAAGTAAGTCCATACACAACCATCAATGACATTTATAGTGATATGCATTTGCCTTTTCCACTTTTACTTAAATTACGCGAGTCAGAAATACCTGCTGTATAATTTGCTGTCAGTTAATACGACCTAAACTGGATTTTTACTTAATTTGGGTCTGTAAAGTCTATTAAGATTCTTCATAATTCTAACGGCAATATTATTAAAATACGGTTTGTCGCGGGAGTTTTTCTGTACGTTTCAGAATTTTTGAGTAATCTGTTTGAAGCTGCGATTGGTTGGTCGGCAAATACATTTATTTACACATATGTAACGTTTGTGATAGCTTGCATATGTTACGCTCCATTGGCGGGATAGCCAGTCCGTTGATTGGCCAAAAGCCTATCTATGTTACGCTCTATTGGCGGAATGGCCAGTTCGGTAATTGGCCAAATGCTCTCTACCAATCCGCGGACTGGCCAAAAATCCAGCCATTCCGCGGATAGGTTGTTTCGCGTAACACATAAAAAAGCTCAGTTTGGGGATAAAAACCTCAAAATGGGCTCTAATGAGCATAGTAATCTCGATTATCGAGATTATTTGAACTCGAAGCCATGTTCTTCGAATTTATCTTGGAAAATGGAGAAGTATAGAATAGAAAATAAGATGACTATAAACCTTATCGGTGTATAGCTCAGATCCGCGCTTCTTCATATCCTTGTTTTCAATTAATTTTCTTCAGTTTATTTGTTTTGCCCCGCTGCTACTTTATTCCTTTACTAATTTTCTTTACTAATTATCATTCCGCATTTAAAGTAAATACTAAGGTGGGGTTTTCCAATTTAATTATGTCGTAAAAAAATGAACTAACTCGTAAAAAATAAAATCACCAGTTAGGACGCGATCTGAGACCACTACTTTTTTGCTGTATTTTTTCGTGACGAAGAAGGATCTCAGACGGTCGACCTGGCTCCCGTGATTTTAGTGCGCATGACCGGCACATCTATTCCTAACGCCATTGTGTAATTCGTATTATTCTCACTAATTCATCCCCTAATCGAGGTTTCTTAGTTACTTTCGTCAGTACCTAGGATTTACATTGAACGTAAGTTGTGGATTTACTATTTATGTTCTATTGAGGTTTTAATTGCATCGCGCATCGTTGGCATCTAACTAAACCTTAGTCATCATTGTATATCTTTTTGGCACTCGATAATTTATCCTTGAATCCCAGTCACTCTATGATGTAGCTTCATGCCATTTTGGAAATTTTATTTTTCAAAGCAAATCTTAAGCTCCCAAAGTTCTCCTCCGTCGCGGTAATCCTCGAGTAGCGCGCCCTATCTCATAGTGAAAATCTACCTTCACGGGTTTATTTTACGTCTCTCTGAAACAAATCTCAGGCCGTGAGAACTGCACCTACGGGCTGCACATATAGACATACCGACCGTTCCGGGCTCAAGAAGCCGAAAGTTTCGGATGCTAGAGACGTAGTTTCGACTGTTCGGGGTTTAGAAACCGGAGCAACGGGTACCACGCCCGGGACTATCAACCTCAGAGCCCGGAACGGACGGTTCTTGTAGCCCGTAAGTCCGGCTTCCACGACTGGAGTTGTTTTCATTGCTCCGAATTGTAATCATCTAAATTATTATACATTCAGTCGCGGAGAGTTCGCCTTCATTTCAGATTGATACTATTTTACGCCTTTCGATTCGAACCAATTGTCGGTTTAGTATCAATTAGGAGCGTATTCACTTTTCAACTCTGCAAAGCTTCTGCTCTACATAAGCCGTGAAAATCGACAACTTGCAATTATTTAGCAGACACGTGTGTTTTATCAACGACACCTATCATAAAGAGCCTACAGCCTCCGGACCTCTCACCGTTTCAATTTTTTTCTCCAAAATGTAAATTAACCTTCAAACTGCGTGTTTACATAGATACATTGTGTCTAAGTCACTACCCACATCGAGTCCCTGCGGAAACAGTTGGTAACCTATGCATCATTTTGAACTGATCTCTTACAATGGCATTGTCACGCTTTTGAATCGAATCTGCAACGAACTTACCTGGAAAACTGTGCGTCTAGTTTATTCTCCTGAAGTAATCTTGGTTTTCGTAACAAGTAAAAAGTAGATCCATCTCTCAAACAAGTGCCCAACAATTATTTATATTCATAAATACTGTTTCGCTACCCCCAATCAAGTCCTAAACGGTCATTGCACACCGAATAGCTAAATCGACTGTCACTGTCATCGTGGGCCATGTTAATCTTAATTTAGGGTTCTTAGAGCAAAATTTCAAGAACGAACAACAAATTAACGTCTAACAACTAAAGTTACAAATCCATTTTCGATTAGAATCACGAGCCTACTTAAAAGATATATTCTTGACGAATTGTATGTCGCCAGCATATGAGTTTGTGACATTTAGTCGCCGCCGCAAACCACAAGATGTAACGAAAATTTCCTTAAGTTTATCTCGTTTAAAATTTACCTGTCAGCAGCTCATCTGTGAGGATACCAATGATATTATTCCTACGTCATTTTATTTAGGTTTTTCATCCAAAAAATGAAGGATTTCAGGAGTTTTTTGCAACGTTGCAAGTTCATACACTTACGTGTTTTACAAGTGAAGCTCCATTCAGCGTGAGCATGTGAATAGGTACCTACAGGCAGTAAACCGAGCTCCTGAGAATCCCATGGCATTTTATTCTGTGAAATAATAATAGTATTCTTTAAATCCGTATTTAATCGGAGTAGGTGCATCAAAACATACGGCAGTCTGTTCACATTAATATTTCAAAACTTGGACTAGCTCAACGGTTCATTTTAATTTCACGTGACAACTCGAGTCTTTAGGGCAATCGTCTTCTGGCACATTAAATCAAAGAGGAGACAGACGATTACTGTGTCATTCAGTGGCGTGGCGTGAATTGCGATGTATCGATTGTTATGCTATTTAATCCTATGGTAAAGAATCAATTATTAAGGTGTTCGCTGCGAACACCCTGTCTATCGATCCTTTTCCATAGGTTTAAATGGCATAACAATCGATATATCGCTTAGCACGCCACGCCATTGGTGTCATTGCGACTAATGGAGAGCACATCGCCAAATCGGATTCCCTCTAATCACTCTTCATTTACGCAAGAATGATAGTCGAATTCAATATCACTAGAATTAACCAGGCAATTAGTGAATGGCCTGTTCGCCGGCCGAAAATTTCGTTTGGGAACTCCAAGCCCTCATCATCAAGTGGAAATTTTGAAAGGTTGTCACCCGTGATAGATGGCGTAGTGCAGCTCGCAGGTATTCGCGGCAGAAATCGCCTGATTGCACATGCAAGATTAATCATCCGTCAATGACCTAATTGTTCAGCAACGGTAGTTCGCTGGCCTGACATCGGGTTTACTCCACATAATTTGCGAAGTTTCGGTCATTGGAACCTTCCAATAATTGATTTACCGGTCCCAAAGTAGTAAATTCAGTCGGACAAATAGATATGATTTACTGGGAATAAGAAGCACAATTATTTGGAAAGTCTGCACTTACTTGCCACTAAAACCTCTGCTTTTTTTAAAAAATCGATTTTTTCCCTTGGTTGAATCTAGCTTGTAAATGGATCTTTTTGAATGGAAAATAATCTGCTATCTTTTGAAGCGCGCCGTTGCCATGCTGTGACAAATTTGCTTAACTGAAAGTGTATTTAAAAAAAAAAAAAAAAAAAACGCGTGATAGTTTTTCGCATGGTTTAACTTCTTTTCTACAGTAAAGAGGCAAAGGATAGGTCCGGCGGGCCTCAATATTAAACCGAAACCTCGTAAACATGCAAGACCTAAAGTCTTTATCAATCCAAAGATTCAGCCTCGCGAAATTCACCGAGCCGTGGTACGTATTATGAAGATGCACTAATGAGGTGTGTTCTGTAATGAAACGCGATGTTTCATCATAAAATTTCCGTAGTGTAATGCGGACATCCTCTGAGCGAGGCAAGTTTGGTTACGTACAATCCGTCCTTGTATACGGGTATCGCTGGCGCAATTTTCCATTCGAAATTAATGATTCTTAAATTGAGTCATTGTGAGGTTTTCAATTGTTCAATCGGTAGTTCTCAATATCACAAACACACTTACTTTTGTCGATTTTTAGGTGCACGTGTCAGTTGGACCACATATTGCGATAGGGAGCTATCATTTTTAACTCTTTATTATAAACACCATTTGTGCAACTATCTTCTCTATGTAGATACGTGTTTTTATGGACGAATGAGAAAAAGTGGCTCCTCGTTGCAAAATTAAATCCAATTAACCACTTGCCGGGGGAAACATTGCTGCTGTTTCCATTTATCTGAATGTTAGGTCGGATTATTAGACGAATATGTACATTTCGGGGTCGCTTAAACTCTTGTTTTTTAGCATTTATATGAGAAAAGGCCCAATTAAAGTTGATTTTCTCTAAACTCATGTGGTCAATTATTATTCAATCAAAATACTGCTTACCTAATTTCGTTCTGTAATCGTATTGCTTGGATTAACTTTAATGCAAGGAAAGAAGAGGCTTGTTCGATATTTAAAATGAATTTAAATGAAAAATAAAAAAAAATCTCCTTCCTCTTTGTTTTTCTCCTAAGACACGTGTCTCTATCCACCAATCCTCGAGTAATGAAAATTTTCCGTTGAAGATCATTCTAAGTATTACTTGGACCCAATTATGTATTAAGGAACGCGGAGCATAACCACCTTCACAGTTTTCATCGATTCTTCTACGAAATTTTGCCAAGAAATCATTTGCATCATCCCCTATAAATATGAGAGACATACAACAATATTGTTTGAAAAGACCGTCACTAGGATCGGACAAAGATCCTAAAGATCCTGCAGATCCTGAAAATATCACATTCAGCGATGCCCCTCTGAAACCTTTTGCAACCTTTTGCAAATGTATTTTTATATTTTAAATTTGAATAGTCGACGTTAGTACTTGTTACTTGAACGAAAAAAAAAAAAAATGTGTAAAATGTGTAGGTAAATTGCAGATTCAACACAATCTTCCGAGTGTCGCTCATAGATTGAAAAACTTTCAAAAAATAATAACTAAATAAACTTATTTCAGAACCTACTCTGACTACTCTGCTGTGCTAAGAAAGAAGGACTTATGAGCAGTCGAGAGTTGCCAAATTTCACTATATAAAACATATACTTTTAAGGAAAGTTGTGCATGTTCTTTCCTAAAATTTTAAGATGTTATAGAGTAAATTTCGAATAAAATTGTCTGAAAATTTTGAAGAAAAATATTCTCAATTTTCTACGAAAATTTGTCTTTAAAAGAAACATGGCTACGTTTGAGGGCTCACTCAGCGTTCTCCCTTAGTACGGCAGTATTCTTCTCTTCAAGAGGAAAAATCCAAAACTAAGTAACGAAAAAAAAATTTAGAAAATCGGTACCAAGTTCACCATTAAGTAGCATTAATAAACTTTTAAACCTCGAAGAAACACAATGCCGATTACAATATCCTGTCTCATAGCCCGCACTCTTTCGTTTGCTATGAGAAGGAGACTCTTTAAGCGGACTTCGCGTAGTTATCCTGAACCATGTTCAACTGAAAAAAAAATGAACGTTTCAGTCCAGGAACATAAGTGTCAACATTTACTTCACCTGCAAATCTGATCATGTTGAAGTATAGCAGAATGCACCCTTAATCTGCCATTAACCAGCGTTGAAGCTCAGCCGAGCACGGCGCAGCTAAGATGCGCCTTCAATTATGCCGCTATTCTTTTTCACCACATGGGAGTTAATTAAGTTGTATCCTATCTAACGTTATTAAAGCATTAAAGCTGCGCTCCAAGTGCAGTAAGAGACAATGATGTTTTCAACGTAATTGAACGTGAGCCCTCATTTTCACTTTTTTTTCGCCTCCCCTCCACTCCTCGTCAACAATGACAGACGCATCGTTATGTAAGTTTCATCTCTTCAAAAGGTATTTTGGCAGCGCTAAATCGTGAAGCTCGTTGAATTCCTTTGACTCGTACATTGGATACCGTTAAACGTTAAATATGCAGACCTGTCACTCCTGAAATGAATTTAAATCATCGACTTGGCTTAAATCTCGACTCCATACTCTGCCTGTAAATCCGAATGTCACGACTCTTCTAAATACATTTCGAGAGTGATACAGCCATTTAAATGGAAACATGCTTACTATCATTAAAACGTGAGATAATCAATCAAACTGTAGAACTCCTGGAGGCGCAATGAGAAGTATTTCAAATGAACCAAATTTCAAAAATCACAATTTAAAGTAGCAACGGCAAGTTTGCTTGGTATTACCTGTCGATTATGGCAGACTCATTTTTCATTTTTGTCAAGATGCATCTCAAGTTCCTCACAATTGCTCGCGCTTGGCCGATTAATGACCCTCTATTGATAGCTTGCCTTTGATCGATCAATCTCGATTGATAAATTACATTGAAAGATGGAGCCTAATGGATCGAAGCCATTCGGAAAATACGTCTAACAATCTTGTCAGGTCATTTATCGGAGAGAAAAGGTACTCTAAACGATTTCAGGTAGTGTTAGGATTGTCCGAACTTACCTTCAATTAAATGGGAATCTGGTAGTTATGAAAACCTCTTTTAGGTTTTGAAAGTTATTTCAATATTTGGAGAACATTTCTAAATGCAAGGCTTAAAATGCAAGGGTGTTGATGCAATTTTAGCAACACCGAAAAGCAGTCGATGATTTAAACCGCCATATCTCATTTTAATTTGAGATAAATCATTTTAGGTTAAACTATATGAAAAATCGAGATCAAACATGCTTCCATCAACATAAGCATTTTGATCTTACATGCGTCATTCAACGGTTTAATTCGGTCAGAATATACCTACCCTACATTTGTAATCGTCTGTTGACATTTAACTGTTCTGACTGCAGTGCATCGAAAAGAAAAAGTAATATCATTAAATTGGGGGAGGTGCAAGGCGTATTTTAAGCTTCATTAATCACACGATTAAGAAACAACATCTTGAACGTGAAATTAAGCATCAAACTTTATCTCTGACATTGAGTTTTCCGGCGGATCAACACTTCAAACCTCTTTCTCAGTTCAATTTTAACGCGATTCGGTTATTTTTTCTGTCGAGCTCAGTCAAATTGATATTTATTCACTGGAAAAAAACACATTGGATCTAGAGTCCAGACTCTTAAAAACATCGACAAGAAAAAATACACTTGATTCAATCGGATTTTTGCTTAAATCAAGAACCAAGCCTCTTAATTTGAGCGGACTTCCTTTTGATTTAAGCTTAAATCTGGTTGAATCAAGAGTATTTTTTCTTGTCGATGTTTTTAAGAGTTTGGACTCTAGATCCAATGTGTTTTTTTTCCAGTGCGTATGTACCTTCAAGCTAAGAGTTTTTCCATGTTCATGTGCTTACTCGACCAGTAAACTAATAAAACTGTTTCCTTTTCGTCTGTTACAGCTCGACGCAAAGAAGAGCCCCCTCGCGCTGCTGGCCCAAACATGCAGCCAAATCGGCGCCGACTCCCCGAGCAAGCCGCTCATCTCACCCCTGGACAAAATCTCCAAGAAGATCTCTAGCAACTCGGAGCGCGGCACCGTCTCCCCCGGCAACAACAACAACGCCAACACGAACAACTACAACGTCAAGCCGACCGAGCACCACAAGGAGTCGAAAGTAGCCTTCAAGCCTTACGAGAACAACATCGTCTCCAAGAAGAACGAGCCCCCTCGCCCGGCGTCCAAGAGCGGGTCCGTCGACAGCTACGAGGATCGCCGCTCGGAGAGCCGCTCCTCCAGCCGCAAGTCGGTGTCCCCGCAGACGCAACACCACCCCTCGGAAGTCAAAAGCTCCGAGTCCCGGAAGTCAGCATCGCCGGCGACCAGCGGAAGTGGCGCCTCGCCCATCATCCGCTCTGGCCTCGAAGTCCTCCAAGGTCACCACTCCAAAGACCTCGGCCTCCCCGGCTTCAAGCCACCCCTAGGCGTCAACCCCTTGTGTTGTCCTCCCGAACTTGACCCAACTAACCCCGCCTTCCGCCCTCCCTTCGCCGGCGGTCCCTTCTCGCCACACCACGCTGCCATGCTCGCCGCCAGTGGATTCTCCGCCAACCCGAGCCCTTACCTTAGCTACGCCCGAGTCAAAACCCCCGCTGGAGGTGAAGCCCTAGTGCCCGTCTGCAAGGACCCCTACTGCACCGGGTGTCAACTCTCCCTAGGACACAACCCCTTGGCTGGACCCTGTCCCAGTGGGTGCACGCAGTGCGATCACCAGAAGTACAACCTGGCCGCCGCGGCTGCTCTTTCGATGGTGTCGCCTCCTCACCCGCTAGCCTACCAATTAGGAAGACCCTACGTCTGCAGTTGGATAGTCGGTGATAATTACTGTGGTAAGAGGTTCGGTACGTCGGACGAGTTACTCCAGCACCTTAGGACCCATACGTCTTCAGCAGAGTCTTCAACGCTTATGAACTCGATGAGGTACCCACCCTCACCGGTTAGTCCTCTATCTGCCGCGGCTGCGAGGTATCACCCCTATTCAAAACCCGGACTTCCTCCAACTTCATCCCCCTTTAGTGCTTTCAATCCCACGCTCGGACCTTATTACTCACCGTACGCTCTCTATGGCCAGCGCCTCGGAGCTGCTGTTCACCCCTAAGTGACGTCGAAGAAAGTCAAAATATCTTTTCGTGCTGTGATAACCCTTTCTTTGCAATATTGTTTCGCGAGCTCCTCGAGACTCGAAAGAGTTGTTCCGCGGATTATCGCGGGAATATCGAGTGATTCTACCAAACCTATCGCGCTCGGCGATTTCTTCAAATGGACTATATGAAATTTATCTTTTAGTTTTCTTTTCACTTTATTTTCTTGATTCTTTTAGTTATTGTATTCGTTTATTTTAGTTTAAGTATTGTTCTGAATTTTGATTTGTTTCTCTCATGCTGCTCACTTTTGATTTTTTATGTTATATTTTAAATCGGAAACTGCTAAATTTCAAGTATTTCAGTCATTATGTTAATTTCGAATTAATAAATTATTCGTGAATATCAGTTTGTTTTATATTATTTGCTTCATACTTGAAAGAGTATCTCATTAGCAACTTGAAAAAGTTTACGAAGCACTCAATCTCAAATCACCATGCTTCAGAAAGTACTTATCCATTAAAGTCAAATCCTTTAAAGTCAACTTAGACTTATCACTTTAAAGCAAGCAAAATATCTCCATAAAGACACTGAGCAAACTGAAAAATTGTTTAGAAATTTTAACTTTCATCTGATGAGAAACAATAGGATCTCTGATTTTAAATTTTAAGTTTTACACTTGATTCTTGACAGATAGAACATTTTCTGAAGTGCTTATTTAACTTACAAGTTCTTAAAATCAATGCGTATTTGTCTTATTTTCTTTAGACATTGAACAATGAGGTGTCAATTTTACAAAATGTAATTTTGGATGAAACTTCTACTGTTTCTCTGAGATGTAAGTAAAACTTAGTTCATATTCTCTAACGAGACGAGACGAGACGAGACATTAAATTGCTCAAATACTTACAGTGGTATTCACCCAACTGAATAAGTTTGATAGATAATGCACAATGCAATCCTACAGCTGACAACTTTTCCCACACAAAAATTTCAAAGTTGAGTTTTAAGTATCATGAAAGTTGCGAAGTATGAGTATTTTGAGTGACATTTTGGAAATCATTCAGATAGTGGTGATTCTTTCGAATTAAAGCATAAAAATATGAAGTAAGAATATACTTATCAATTTTAAAGTACCAGTTGCATTTTTCAAGCCTTAGCCTTTTGCGCTTTCTCAATTCAAGTTAATTACTGTCTTGAGCAGGTTTCTAAAATGTGTCCGAAAATCCTTATACACCGGCCTATTGAATCATAGTTCTAGGATTTGCGCATCTGAATGAGCTGTAGTTTCATTCCACGTATTATGCAACATCATCTAACGGCCACTACTACTTACTTGCAGGATTTGATAAAATCTTGAATCAATGAAACACAAAATTGGAAAAAAAATCTCAGGTTTCTCATGTGACTTTAAAAGAACAGAAAGAAAATGATCAAAATTTGGTAAATAAACATTCTTTATTTTTATCCCAAGATACAGAACTCACACTATAATGAGAAGCTATCAATTTTTCAAACTTGGAAAGTTTTTTTTTTTTTTTTCAATTAGCTTCATGAGTCCAGTAAGAAATTTTAAGAATGCATCATTTATTTGAAACGGAGCTCACACAGAGAAAAAATATAAGTATTCATGCTGACAAAATGATCATATCATGAGAGCAATAGTTTTCTTAAGAAAATTTAGGTTCTTGAATAGCGAGCCTCAAAAAATATTCCGAGTTCGATAGTGTTACTTCTAATATTCGAGGCATGATTTTCAAGGAAATGAGCCTGGAATCTCTCAAGCTGTGACAAGCAAACTTCTTTGAGCCAATCAGCGAATCAATGTCTTCCAACTACTTTCCACGTCATAGATAAGTACCTTTATGCATTAGATCTGGGCTGAGCCAATTTTTTGCTAAACCTCCATTTCATTGCATTAGCAAATACGATTAGGCTTTGCATTAGTATGAGCGATGAGTATACAACTTCTTAGTACTCATTCCTTTTAAATAACGAAAACTAACCGATATTATTTTTAAACGTCATCTTTTTCATTTATTTTCGCAAGAAAAATTAGCATCACGTACAAAATTTGAAACCGTAGTGAATTTTTACAATATCTCAACTTAAACAAGAGTGTTCGTAAAGCGTAGTTTTTAAAAGAAATTCCAAGGTTGCAAAGTCAGAATAGACAGCTCGTTAGCTTCTCTGACAAGCCATCCTGAAATAATATCATAGAACCTGTGCATGCGGCGATTATAAATATTTTTAAGGAATCTAAAAACGTGAGCCAGGCGACAGGATGAGTGTAGGATCGAGGGATGAGGCCATAAATCTCATGATGGCAATGTGCATCTTCTATTCGCACCGAGCCTGGTCCAGCGTCCGGGTTCCGGGGTTCACATCCCGGTTAGGTTCCTGGATCTGGTTTCAAATCCACTGCCTCGCTAAAGAAAAACACCATATGAACACTAGACAGTTGCCAAATTTCCTCCGATAAAATGTTTATTTTTGAGGAAAGTTCTGCATATTTTCCCTTGAAATTTTTTTTGTAATGTAGGTTAAAGTGCGAGGTCAAATCAGTATAAAAATTGATACTGACTTACTCAACATTTTCCCGGTAAATTTATTTTGTAGTGAGGGAGCAATGGCAACGTCTGAAGGCTCATACGGTGTTCTTCCTGAGCACGGCATGGAAAGGAGAAGGGGCGTCTCTCCCGCTGCGCAACTTGGCAGCGGGGTCCGTCTGGAAGATAGATTGAGGCTTGACTTCCTGTCCGATGACAGGAGTGTTTTTTGCAACTCCCTATTATCCGCAGATGGTGGAGCGTATGATAATGGCCGTCAAAGCCGGGACCCCTCGCATCGCTCAAAGTGATTTACACCCGGAAACCTGGAACATAAAAGGAGGCTTAAGGTAATGAAAACTTACGAGCTCAAACCGAAAGTCTTTCATGGCGGCCGGGCCATTTGCTCGGGTAAATTGGGGTTCGCGCTCCTCTCTTCTGTTGGCGAGTTCATCGTGTCTCAGATCATTAATTAATATGACCTCTCGCGCTCCGAGCATAATGCTGCGTTTTTAAGAGTGTTTGTTTGGCGCAACGGACGGACGCAGCCCCCAGAAAAGTGCTTCCTTTCGCTCCCCCCCCCTTCCACTCTTCGCTGAGTCATGCGGAAAATAAATGTGCCAAAATTAAAAAAGGAAATGAATGGGTATTTTAAGATTTACTGCGCCTTACCTTACAGACATTTGCCCACAGCCACCCCTTCTCTCCGTTCTGCCGTGCTAAGGAAGGACGACGTATGAATATTTGAGAGTTGACAAATTTCCCTCTATAAAACATGTATTTTTGGGGACAGTGATAAGAGAGAGATGAGACACAATGGCCCGAATGCAGACAACAGTAAAAACACATCAAAATACAAAAAAAAAAAATGACGTCATTCATACACATTTGTTTCTGCAATTTTCGGATGTTTTAGATTGAATTGCGCACAAAATTGTCTGAACATTCTGGAAAAAAATATATATACTCACTATTTTCCCAGTAAATTCAGTTTTTATCCGAGGAATTTTGGCAACGCCTGGAGGCTCATACTGTGTTCTTCCTTAGCACGGTAGCATTATTCTCGGCCTCTCATTTCCAGGGGTAGAAAAAAAATGTGTAATGTCACATTGATGAGGTTTTATGAGGAGACAAAAATCTGGGAACACTGACATGGCGCGATAAGTCAGGGTCTACATAGGCTGTTGATGTCATGGAAAATGTTTCACTTCCGCACTTTAATTTTGAGAAGTAGACCGGAAAACATCCAAAATGCCAACTGCCATGCCGCAATTATCATAATTCGAGTATATACGCGGTTTTTACCATGCCTTTTAAGCAGTAAATATGCATCAAATGTCAAACAGCTGCCTTGATCTGTTTCTCAGGATTATAGCACTTACTGTGTTAAGGTCCGTATGGTATCATAAAAAAAAGCAGCCCCCATTTTAATTTTAGTAGTGACTCCTTCGTATCATCGTAGAAAGTTATTACAGGGGTACTTTACTGCGTAAGGAAAGAGGGGGCCCCGTAACGCGTGTATCGGATGGCAAAAAAGGGTATTGAATATGTGATTTTTTAAATTTTTTTTTATCCTCGAGGGGAAAATTTTGCTCTTAGCCTTGCTTACTCAATGTCAAAATCAATATTGCGAAATTGGCACGAGATAGAGCAACACCATCTGAAAGCAAAAAATAAATCTATAGCACTGATTCCTAGAATGGCGCATTAATTTGGGAGCGTACCAGGACCAGTCACTAATCCGGCTCCGGGTACTGCCGTGCTAAGGAAGAACGCCGTATGAACATTCGAGAGTCGCCAAATTTCCTTCAGTATAATGTTTATTTTTTAGGAAAGATGAAATTATTTTTCCTTGAAATTTTCAGGGACTATAGGTGAAATTGCGAACAAAATTATCCGAAAAATTGGAAGAAGAATATTCATAAGTTTACCGGGAAATTCGCGTTTTATCAAGGAAAATTTGGCAACGCCTGAAGGTTTGTACTGCGTTTTTCCTGAGGGCGGCAGGGTAGGACTAAAACCTACCCAAAATCTATATGATTCCATTTGCTCTACCACTCTAGTTTCGAGTAGTGAAGAGGTTTTTCCGTGAATGTATTCAACTTTGAAGCTCATTTACTTCGGTTACAATTTGTGTACCGACGGTGAAATTGCAGGAACGTGCGTATTTCCACTGTTCCGTTGCAGATTTCCTGCCAAATTTTACTTTATAGACGAACAAATTCTTAACACAGCTCCTTGAAAACTTCCATGGTCATTCGTCATTTAAATGGAGGTTCATTATGAGAAATGCAAGCAAAATAGCTTTGTTCTCTTTTGATAAAATAAAATAGAAGCCGATATTTTGAGACACCACAAACGAGAAACGCATCCTTGCAGTTTAACTTACTTTCAATACATACCTACGCCTGCATATGAAGGAGAAAAAAGGAGAAGGTACTTATTTCACAGAACAATTTCGATAATTTTAACGAAAACTGTTTGTGTGGTTTAGAAGAAAATGTCTTTTACATGCATGCATAGTTCTCTATATTTTCAATCAATATTTCCGAGTGTATATGTAGTTGCGTAGTGTACCTTCATTTGATACAAGTGCGACAAATCACCTTTCAGTTTAACGCAAAATATGATGAACCTTATGATAGGTACCTAAGTTACTTTACATCCACTTTACAAGTCACTTTACCAATGGATTGCATTTTGAAAAAAGAACCAAGAGTATCCCGATGTTGCTAGAACTGTGCAACTTACATTCTTTGCATTAAAATTACTGCAATCATGCGAAAAAATAAATTTACAAGGGTAATTTTTCTCTCGAATTTATAGTTTATTGGAAGTAAAGACCAAACTTGTTTAGACGTACAGTTCATATTCGCAAGGCAAAAACAGTTGCACAATCTTAGAGACATCGGAATGCTCTTTGTCTCTTTTGGCAAAATGTAATCCACATGTGCTTGTGTTTGATTTCACGATTGCAGCGATGAAAAGGACTGTCATCTGAGGGAAAAACGCGCGAAATGTCAAGAATGGACTCCTGTGGTGCATACTCGAGCGCATAAAGTAAGCTCGTCAGTGCATCTCTTTGATCGGCAAAGAATCCTGATAGCGGCTCTATATCTTAATTATAAACCACTTACGGGCACAGCAGGTTCCATTGCATCCCTTTGATGTATGCCTTTCGGTGACAGAAGTGGCTTGGTTTATCTCAGTTTATTTTAGGTGTCGAAGCTGCATATTGATCTGTCGATGTCACGTGGCTCCGTTTCTTTGATGTCGTAACCTGCGGACGACATGCTCTCAAATAGGTCAACGAGCTGTCGAATCGTCACCGAGTGACCTTTGGATGGATGCTTTCATCCGCGTGTCGAAGGTCCCGCGCTAATTTCTTTTGGCGAGAGATTAATCGAGCGTTGACTGGGCAGAACGTTACAGATGTAACGTAACAGCCGCGATGAAAGATGAAAAATGGCCACTTCAAAGAGGGCCGGCTGTTGGCGATGAAAGGAAACCGTCTAGTTTTCAAGCCTCAGCTCCGGTACTAAATTCGCCATCAAGGTGACTGCCTGAAAGAGACGTCAACACATTACTAAAAATCCTGAAATATTCATCCACCACCTAACGTCCCGACGTTGTTGAAAACATCTAAAATTTAGTGACGTTCGTGTAACCTCAGCCTTTTGAAATGGGGAAACCTAAAGTGAGGAGAGGTTTTATCACTCGCAATATTTGGAAGAACTGAACTTGTTCGTGCCAAAAAAACCCATGTGAAAATGAGTTGAAAGAAACTTTAAAGCCCGCAAATCTCATACCTATGCAAAAAAAATATACTCGGGGTATATTTCATTTGCAAATATAGTTTCTCTTAAAGCAATCCGATTTGATGGGAACGATTCCTCAAGCTTGACTACACAAAATGTAAGTGAAGGAGTCTCACGTCTGAAGTCAAAACGCCTTCACTCTCGAACGTATGCAACACGGACATCCATGGAGCCCGAATAGTTGCATCCAGGCGTTAAAATGAATATCGTTTGGGATTCATCGCATGCATCCCTCACCGAAACTTTGATTGTTTGACTATCGGATTGCACAATATGTTCCTGTTTGAGTGCTCTGTAGTGGTTTTGAAACGTGAAATCCGGTGAATATCTAGGGTACTTAGATCTTCTTTTATGGGCAAAATATTGCATATTATACTTTATAATATAAAATCATAAGAGTAAAGCGCGTAACGCAAAGCGCTTCTAGATGGTGAACTCGTCATTTTACAAGTATTTCCCGAATCGAGGCACTAAAAAACTTAGAAATTCTATCGCCTTTTGTGACTTTTTCCCCGTTGATTTGCCACTTGAGAGTGGCTCGACAAAAAGATCATTTTTTATCCAGAAAGGAACCGCTCCAAAAAGAACGAAAGAAAATACATCCTACAGCTAATCGATGCTATTTTTCTTTACATGCACCACCAGTTCGACCAGTTCTAAGTGCTCGAAGAGGTTCCCCTCCCGTGCTGCTTATGTAAACCTCTAATATCCCTTTCCCAGCACTCCAAGCTCCGAATCAGAGCACTGTGAAAAATCTCGGATCCAACAGAACTTTTTGACACTCCCTCCCAAGATACACGTCTTCCCAATAATTGAGTGGGTCCGACCGAATCGAAAAAAGCCGTGTTAATTAATTACTGTGACTGGAAGAAAAATGGAGGCAGTGAAAGTTAAGGACGCGAGACGATCTATTTATCAAAAGATGTACTCGTTCTGACACTGAATGATAATGGTTACTAGTTCGGAGGGAATTAACAATTGTTGTCGGGACCACGCTGTAGGTTGGAGCGCGGGGGCATGGAGAAGTCAAATTTGATTGATTGCGGCTTCTAAAGTTGACTCGAAGGCGCCGCGCGGGGGGGGGGGGGGGTGGCAGAAGGGGTGGGGGCTAAGACAGCTGGCATGGCATGGCCACCATTACGATCTCGCGCAGTCAGTAATGGCCGAGTATTCATTGTATTGACATGAGCTGGTCACAAACGGCTGTATGTTTGTTTTACCTTTTCTCGAAACAGCCATTCATCATACAGGCTTAGCGGAGATAAGACAGAGCTGAGAGCACGTTAACACTCCGACAGAGGGCCTTCGAGCCACGGCTCCATAGGCAACTTGCGACGTGAAGTTGGCTGCGCGCCCGATTTCAGAGATTTTAACTGCCGCTAAAGTAACTAAATAGAGAATATGGACAAAATGCCCCTTTACTTTCCATTGAGGCCTCGGAACATAAAAACGGCGACGCTCTATTTTGATTTTTAATGATGGGAGAGTCGTAATAGCTAACTTATGACGGATACCACCAGCTGTACTTGCTGCCAACTATGCAATATCCATGATGCTTTTCCTCCAAAATAACCCACGATTAGCCGTATAACTGTATGAACACGACGCCATAATGCATTTGAACTAAACTCCCGGTGCATTATGCAAATAAAAATACATTTTTAGCCATTTTGTTTCTACATTTACGTCTATACATACGTTATTTTTGGGTCCTAAGAGCTAGACAATGCTCAAGATGGAGGAACCAATCAAGAGTGGTATACGTCTGGCGTTACTCTCTCCATCACGTTACTCTATATTCTACAGACTCTTCCGTAGTGTATACATCTGAGAGCGTGGATACTTGGCTTAGGGACAAGGCCTTCCATTCATAAGAAATGAACGAAAAAATTATGAAAGAACAAACACAAAATTTGGTTTAATGATTTTAACTTTCGCCGCCGCGCCGCGCCGACCGCACCGTGTTTGGCGCAATGCGTGAAGTATTCACGCAGTCTTGTAGGCGCTGTGCGTTTCACGCTGACCGCACTGTGTTTGGCGCAATGCATGAAGTATTCACGCAGTCTTGTAGGCGCTATCCGTTTCACGCTGAACACAATAACCGCACTGTGTTTGATGCGATGCGTGAAGTATTCGTGCAGTTTTGCAGGCGCTAATATGTGTTGAATGCCGATTGCCACGCCGAGGGCTTCTCCTTTTCATCTCAAGTCCTCGCCATCATTTCTCCCTAAGTCGCGCCGTTCCAGGCCAAATTGTGTGTATGGTTTCTCTCTTAACTCGACTAATTAAAAAGCTGCTGTCTTTTGTATCACTGAAAGACGGCAAAATTACTATCCTCTCAGGAAATGAGAGACTTTGTAGCCTTTTCTCGTTTGTAATTTTTTTTTCTAAGTCCGATTTTTTATATACCTACATTTAAAAAAAAAAAAAATTGCAAAATTTGCCGCCCCCTAGATTTGCCGGCATGGGCCGCAGCCCATGTAGCCACCCCCTTAATCCGGCGCTGATGCAGCCTAAGATGCCTGAGCCAATTAGAGGTGGTAACCGCAGTGAGCATACTTCCCCTATGAAGGTTACTTTTCGGCGCTGTTGTCTTGGCGCGAGCGACTTCACGTCGGGCGCCGCCAGTGGAGCCGTGGCCTCATACCCGGTTTCGACACCGACTCCGACAGCGGTGGGCCCCGCTCCCCTCGACCGGCGCGCGCGCGCCCGCCCTCCGATCCCATCAACGCTTCACCCTGTCTCGCGTTTCGACAGCTTATTTTCACTACAAATGCCAACCTTCAACAAATTAACAGTTTTCGCTTTTACCTCGCTCGAGCGTCGATGCGCCGTTTTACCCAGACATGATTTTTTTCCACCGGGAGTCGTTAAGAGATTTCACCCGAGTCTGTACCCGGATCGTTTTTCAAAGCCCCAAGCCCGGGCAACAATTATCGTCCCTCTTTTTCCATAAGGACGTACCTCCAATTCCACGTGAGCCGCGAGAACCGTATAATTACACGGGCGCCACGGCTCATTTCAAAATGGAGTTTCGCTTTTTGTAAGAGGGGAGCGACGTTTGTGATTTATCTGCCGCCGCCCACCTGAATAAGTTTTGTGCGGTAGACGCTGTCTGGATGAATGAGTCGATCAGGCTTGAAATTAGGTGTGCATTACGGACCGCCGCAAGCTGAGGCATGCCCGGTAAGATGGGATGAGTGGTTGGAGGGGCGGTCGGAGATGCTCGTACCCATTGCTCGGGGAGATGGTCATTCGTTGGTCGAGGAGGCTACCATGATCGAGAATAATGCGCTGTGGTGCGTGGTTACATCTCTTTTTAGAAATTTAAAACACCATAAACTTGGGGATATCCTCAAATCTGAAATTTGATCAACTATTTCTGAAGGGATTTTACTGTAGGATTAAAATAACTGCATTTGTGTTATCTCATTTCCTCTCTTGTATCTTAAGTATATGGAAAAGAAGGAGCGAAACGCGTAAAAAGATTCTGTAAATTATCATTCTCACAAAAGTTTGTTGCTAAGTTTTTTATTGAAAAAAATAATAAAAAAGAAGTGAAATTAGACCACATTTTATGTACTCGGGTATTCTGGTTAAATAAGTCCATTTTCATATGAGAAATGCTAAATGAGTTGAGTACGAGAATATTTTTGGTTTCTTGATTGAGCTATCATCAGAGAAGTTGTAATGGAATAATCCAATCTGCTGAAATACGTCAAAGAGCTGTACTTTTCTCACTTTTAAGTCTACTTTTCTCCATGCAAGAGGAATATAGATTAAAAAGTGGTGGAATGGTTAAACATCCGTTTTTCAAAATCAATCAGGCTCTCTCTTTCTTGCGCAAAAGCTTAACGCAACTATTTTCACACTTTCGGAGATTAATTTGCCTATATGACGGGATGAAGGCGCAACGCTCCACCCAAATTTTAATACATATTCTTTAACGTGAAATTTTCCCAGAAATATACATGTTTTTCATTGTTTCCTTTTGTTCTCGTCATCATTCTTCCCTACGTCAGTGATGGAAAGAGAATTATTTAAAAAAATCTGTCGTGCTCATCATGAAATGGTGATTTGATGCTTAAAAGCTATTGACAAGCGGAAAAGTCTAAGTTCATTCTAAATGTAACACTCTTACGTCCAGCAATGTACGTCTAATAGTACAGTGATGGACGTCGGACGTCATCACCCACGATACTGTGTACCATTGGTACCTTTCTCCATCGTTTTATCAGTCACATACGTAGCGACACTAATGGAAATGCGTGAGTCACTGATCTGAGAATTGACAGTAGTGAAGATCACGATGTGCAACTCTACGTTAAAGGACGTCATACACAATGTTTTCCGAAGAGCGATGGTGTTCTGTTAAAGAAGAACGCCGCAAGAACTTTCAGATGTTGTCAGATCTATCTTAATAATGAATTTTCAAGGAGACTTGTATCCCTCCCATCTTCGCTGAAGTATAAATATTCGCAAGACTCAAGGAAATATACGAATAGGTATTCATACATTTTTTCAATTATAAATATTTCACTAGGAGAACTTTGGGAACATTTGAATGTAGGTACGGCGCGTTCACCGAGCACATTGGGATACCTCTGATAATGTTGCACGGAGAAACTTGGCGTTTGGACAAAATTATTATTTTTTACTGAGTTATGATATTTTTAATCATAACGATCAACACAACAAGAACACATGATCAGAGCAACAAACTGACTCATTCTTGAATTAAAATTGCGAAATCAAACAAGAAACGCGTAGAGTTGTGCCGTGGAAAGTGATGCGCCTTCATTTTTCTCAAGTAGGCCAAAAACGCACTCCAGGGTTAAAATAGTTGCGTCCTCATTAACCAAACTTAAATAAATAATCGCCAGAGGATAACTCTCTAAATGGACTAATTTATGCTGAAAGGGAGTATAATGCACACAAAACTTATGAACATAGTTCCTTTTAGCATAAATATGTCCCAATAATGCTTTACGGAAGAACTTATAAAATACATAACGTCCTGGAAAGAGGTTTGGTGTCTAAAAGCCTCCGTTATGCGTGACGGGGTCATAAAGCCTGGTCATGAAACGCTTGCCATCGTATTTTTTTACTTTTTTTGAAGGTGAAGGTTTCAAAGTTCGAGTTCTTTTTCATTTCTTTCCTTCCTTTTTTGTTTGATTTTTTGATCGAACATTCTCTTCTTTTTTTCATTGAACTTCATAATTAAAACTTGTATGAACCGTCTATTATGCCAACATAATATTCTTTCTTTAACTCCATTAATTTTTCTGTCACAAGTGGAAGACGAAATAGGAAAAAATCAGGTTTAACGGTGATTTTCCTTCTTGGAAAAGGAGAACGTGTCAAGAGAAGCGTTACATATTTTTTAGGGAGACCCTAACCTGCGTTACAGATATGTTACACGGGGATAAGGGGGGTCAAAACATCCGTTATTTATCCATGCATATTTTATGAGTAGCCCCTCTAATCTTTCGCTTCTCTTTGGCGTTCCTTGAAATAAGGTTATGTCGTACTTTATAAGAGGGTGATTCGGTGCGCTATCTTGTTCAAGCCATTGAATTCGGCATCTTATTGCGAGAGTGCACGAGCTTAAGTCTTACGACTTAATTGCAAATCTCGCGTTCAGGGGCAGGTCCTTCAGTGACACGTAGAATCTTTTCTGAGGAGGCTTAGCGACATACCGTGATTCCCAGACGGAGGATAAGACCCTCCCCCGATCCCTCCATTCCACAGGCTGCTCTGAGCGTTGTTGACGCGTGAAAAATGAGGAAGGCGTGCTCGCGAAGTGGAGCAGGGATGTACTTGCGGGGTAGGAAACAGGACTTGACAAATTATCGGGGAAGCCGTGGATTTCGGGGCGCGGCGACGGCGGACGCGGGAGAAACCCGGCAGCGCGGGGCGAAAAGGTGAAGCAGAAGACGGAGGAAGGGTAAATTGAATCGGGGGTGCTGCGCTATCTGAGGAAGCGCGATTAGCAGGGAAGCCAAAACGCAAGTAGGACGGTGAATTATGAACGAAGACCCGGCAAGAACAAAATAAATAATGAACTTCTTGGTTATGAAAAGAATCTTCAAGAGAGGAGACAAAATAGGTGTTTGATAGAAAGCCGCATGACACGCCGGCACAATGCAACCCCTGCCTCCTCCCCGCGGGTCGTGGCATCGTTCGCAACCTCCCCTACGGTCCATTAGCCAACAAAGAGGCAGGGATGAATTGAGTAACCTACTAAGTCTCTTATTTATGCACCACCCGATGCTTTTGTCCGTCAATGCGCTCGGCGGGTGATATTTTATACACTCTGAAAGAACCCTGAAAATAATAGTACGTTGTTATGTTTGGTTAATGTATGAATATGTCACCGTGAATAAACTTTGTGTAAGTTTCCAGATCGGATCGCTCTCGCTGGATATTTATCTCGTTTGTTCCATTTCGGGTTGGAATTTATGTCCTGCGTCTCTCGTTCGGGTAGTTTGCCTCTCTATCTTCCAGTCCCAACCAGCGCACAGGAGATCGAGTCAATTACAAAGGTCGGACGTGAATTTTTTGACCGAAACTGCATATTTTTATATTCATTTCGTCACATTTTTAATTATGAGGGGTGATTTTGGAAGATTATTCAAGATATTGCCAAATGGACCAAGATGCGCCGGAAAATGTGGTCGGAACATGTTGAGAGGATGGAGGGGGAAAGGCTTGCCAAGATTTGTATGGTAGGACGACCTCATAGCCAAAGGCAACCCGGACGACCGCCCAAGAGATGGGCACAGAGCTGCCTTTCATCCCCGGAGAATTAAGTGATCTCTCTCATCGGCATCATATTACTGTTTTAGAGGCTAGACAAACAGGGTCACGGCCCTAGTCAGAAGGCAGAAGAAGAAGAAGAAGAAGATTTTGGAAGAAAAGTTCACGAGGAAAATAATGGAACCACTTTTAGGATCTCAAAATTTTTTATAAGCGGAGTTAAAAGCGTTTAAAATTTCCAAATTTTGTCCGACTTCTCCTATTGACACGATCCACAGTGCAGCGCCGGGTCTCTGTGCCGGCCGTACAGTGCACCTTGTGCCATGTCTCATGCCCTTCTGTATGTCTTCGCCATCGGTATAACCATTCAACACAATCCAATTTGTTGCTACTCTGTTTTCGCGGTTGTGTTTAATCATGCGCACCTCGTTTTCTCCCCTTTAGCTCCTAACCCTCATTCATCTAACTCTTTGGTGATGTATTTCGGGATATTTTTTTTCATTATAGTGTTGAATAGAAAAAGAGAGAAATGGGTAATATTTCACCCAATTGAATCTGTTAGAATAAGTACACACCAACTCGGAAACTTAAGAAAACCCAAATTTCATTAAAGATGACGTATCTGCGTCAAGCATTGCCTTTAAAGTGTCCCAAAATACTTGTCTTTAGGTACCAAAAAGGTTTTTTTTGAGCAACCAACTTATTCGCCTTCCGTGCAGTTTCATGTGCCTCTCGAACACTTTCATTATTTCGAGTTGGTGTGGTTTCATTCTATTTCATTCAATTGTAATTCTAGAGAGCTTTCGCTAAAATAGTGGCATAATTTTACATTTTAGGTAGACAACGGATCCATCGTGTCAGAGAACACACTTCCGCTTTTCATTTTCAATGAAATTTTGTCAGTAAAACATGAATTAAGGCCGTAAATATTCGAGCGCCAAAATTAACCGTTCAATTTGACCAAAGGAATACAAAGCTGTGGTAAAGTTTTTGGTGGTGGTACATATACGTAGAGAACAAATTTAAAAAAATCCCAGAAAATCAATCAGAATTTGCATCTGAAAACAAATTTCAATACCTTGTCTGATAAGTGTCGATTTGTTTTTGGTTTCTTCAGACTGCGACTCTTACTTTTTTTTTAAAAAAAATAAAAAAATAAAATAAAAAGGGAAGAAAATAAAGCGAGAAAGAAGAGCGCTGTTTCCGGTATTAAGCCTCATTTCTCACAGCTTTACTCCGCTGCACACAAAGATTTTCACGGCATCGTTGCGGTAGAACTATTAATCGTAAACATATCATTCATTCGATTCCTCAAGCTGCTCCAAATCGAAGAAACCGAACGCGTCGAAAAAGTACGAAAATCCAAATGATGGAGGAGGTCGGTGGCTCCCTTTGTGAGAGGAGGCTCTTCGGAGGTTTTATAAGAAGATGAAATGGAACACGAGTCTTTTGAGGAGGGATGCTGAATGGGAGGTGGGAGGTCACCGCGCAGCATGCACGGCGTCAAGTGGAGAGAAAGGCGCAGGGTCATCCCTTGTCGGGCCGAATCTGAATGCCCGGGTGTTTGACAGCGCATTATATCACATCTTCCCGCTGTGTCTCCTATTTTAATCGCTTTGATTTGTCACTTCGCAGCTGAGGGTGCCCTTGCCGGAGAGAATCCTCCCGTCCTAAGGATAAACATCGTATGAACACCTCACAGTGCAAAATTCTTGGTTGAAAAATAATTATTTTTGAGGAAAGTTAGGGATGGTTTTTCCCGGAATTCTGAGATACTTTAGATTAAATCTTGAAGAATATCCTGTGAAAAATCAACGAAAAATATGCATCACTCCTTGAGGAAAATTCGATTTTTACCAGAGGAGATTTGGAAACGTCTACAACTTGATACGACGTTTTTCCCTTATCACTGCTGAAATACATTTTCGGATGGACTTCGACAGCCGTTCTGCGCAGTTGAGAAAAAACGTCGAATGGATGTTGAGATGTCGCCGAATCTCTGCTGATAAAATCCGAATTTACTCGAGAATTTGTGTGTATTTTTGTTTGACTTTTTTATAATATATTATTTATAATTTAATCCGAAATCTCCAAAAATTTGAAAGGAAAATATGCGTAATTTTTTAAGAAAATGGTCGTTTTTACAGAGGAAATTTAGCAACGTCTAGAGGTTTATATGACGTTCTTCCTTAGCGTGGCAGATTTCTGACGGAGCGGCTGAGTTGGGTGTAAAATTATATTACGTGTCGAGTCACATCGGGCGCTCGACATGGGTTTCATCAATCCAAAAACACTCTGAATGGTGGGGTCACAAAGACCTTGGACAGGTGTTGGCATGAAAATCAGGCGAGAAGTCGAAATGACGCAGAATCGCCGGACGCCATTAATGCATCAACACTTCGGGGGGCCTTTCGCCGAAATTCAAAGTACGCAATGGCATTCTCGTAAATATGATTCGTGGAAACTAACCGAAAAATCTCAAATTAGGTCTCGCACAAATTTTTGTCGGAGAAAAAGTCATGTTAGTGGCTGAAATATCGCGTTCAAGCGAATCGGAAAAGTCTGAAACTCACTCCTAACTTCACAATCATCCGAAATTCAAAGTACAGCTGCGGCAGTCGTGACATTTCTGAGTGATACAACTATTCGACCACGTAGGAGCTCGGGTTGCCTACTCTGAAAACTGAAGGCGAACCAACAGCGATCCGCACGCCATGTTCGGTCAATTCTTCCTGCTTTCTTCCTGAAGCAATCGTGACATGTGAGAGTGATACCACTATTCGGCCTCGTAGAAGCTCAGGTTGCCTACTCTTAAAGCAGAAGGCACCGTGACAGTGAAGTAAAGTCATATCTTTTAAGTTTCTAGATCAGTGAAGTTTCTAGATGCCCTAGTATATCTTGAATTTTCCAACAAATGTTGCGTCTGACGGATGAAGATTTTTACAAATTAATCAGGAGCGCCCCAGGCACTATCTTTCGAAGGGCGTTCCATACCACCAGCCCATCCCCCGATTGTAGGCCTATCTGGGTCTCATACCACCAGTCCGGCCTTGGTAGACAGAAATAAAGGTGTCAGGAGTAGCAATATGCATTTAGTAAAATATAGCTATTCAGCTCCGTGCAATCAAAGTAAAGAGGCGTATTTTAAAGAATGCAAAATTAAAATATCGATATTTTCAAAAATTTCAGCGGAGCTTCACTTTCAGACCTCTCTCTCTCGAAAATTTCCCAAAGCAAATGAAAGAAACATTTATTCCTGGCTGGGGTCAAACACTATGTAAATTATCGAACAAGTAAAGGAACAATTACATTCTTGCCTCAGCTTTGCTGTCCGTTGCGGTATGAATCCCTCGTATTTTCTGGGAAGCTCTTCATCAAGCGTTATCACGAAACCTTGGCATCTTGAGGCTTTTGAGCGACTGATTATGACCTCAGCAACAATAGATTAAGGCAGATCTTTTGTGTTAGCTCGTTTGACACACCTGCGTGTGTCTCTCAGAGCCCCGCTGGGATCCTCCAGACCACAGCGACCGTGACAAAAAAACCGTACCTGGCGAGCGGCCTTTGACGAGGCCCATTTTTTACCCCGCAAGGCAACACGGCGGACAAACGATCCTTTGTGTCTCCCCTCGGGTCCGGGTTGTTTATTTTGTTTCGCAAATTAAGTTGTCAGGGCTTCAAATAAATTGACGCTGTTATAGCTTGACGTTAGATTTGATTCCAGCGTTCGTTGGATTCACAAGGAGTCGTTCGGATTCGGAATGGGTCGAAAATGTGTATTTATGTGCGCGTATATCAGTCGGGATTGTTCATCTTTCGACTCTGGTGGTTATCGGTGAATTATTCCTCCTTTACAACCGCTAGCGCTCGCCATCCAGCGTGACCGGTGTTGTCGACAACAAATTAGCCCCGCTTACGTAAAGTTGACACTAAGGGCCCGCGTTATAATTCACGGCCGGCGATTTTCGGAGAAACCTCGATCTGGAAATATTATTCGCCTCATTAAGTCCGAAAGACACACCTGGTCATTTTATTTCTCCTTAGGGTCATCAATTCGGACGCCGCGACTCCTGAAGTTTGAATAGGTCTAATGAAAATTTACCTCCGCTGCCCAACCCCCTGTCCCTGGATCGTGTTGTAGTTTCATAACGACGGCAGCTTAAACCCATAATTTTGGTAGTTAATCGTGCAAGAAATCTCGCGCCGAGCGTGGAAATCGAAGCAAATTGAGCGGTTTATCTAGGGTATCAAAAGAACAGAGATCGGAAATCACAACCGCCCAAATGAATTCTAAATAGAATATAAATATTATTTTACCTAATATTAGCTGTGTCATGTTTCGCGTAAATGATCTATTCTCTGTTTCTTAAGTTTTAATGTCTTGTGCTCACATCTGCTCGAAAATGAATTTTGTTTTATAAAACTAGACCTGGATTTTTCTAGACACTTTTTTAAAATGAGGAAGCAGAGGAATGACTCGCAAGTTTGTAGTGAACATAAACATGTGATACATTTCTTGTTACAAAGCCTATTTAAATTATAAGTAAACGCCGAAATTGGTGCTTATAAATTTATTTTAACTATTCAAGGCAACAGTGATAATCTACGACTACACTTTCTTTTACAGGAGTGGAGGGGTGAGGGTTGCTGAAAATTGGACACGAAACGCGTCTGCAGTTGCCTTTCTGAATGGTCGTCACTATAGTGTTGCACCAAACAGCGTATCTCTTTGAGGGAAAATTGTGCCCATATGAGATTTTTTTCTCTGTATTGAGATTTTCAGCTTCATGCTGTTTTTTAACGCACGTTGGCAAAAAAATTCCAACATACTGTCTTACGACCCGTGCGTCTACCGCAGTCAGTTTGTGTTTCTGAAAATGTTCACAAAAGGGGAGGGGGATGGAGTCTTCTATACTCTTGCTAACCATTGGTTATAGCCCTGCGTGCAAGTCCTAAATTTTTCGCATGAAGCCAACAGCAAACTGATCCGGGGACGACCGCACAAACCGACGCGATTATCGAGTGTGCAACGACTGCAACGGCGAGCCAATATTGGAGGATTTATGATCTCGGGGTGGCGTATAAAACAAATTCCCGCAATTTGAATGTGAGGGTGAAATCTGTTTTGATAAATTTTTATTCAGGGACAGGAAATTAAAGAGGGACGCAGGGGCCAGAGTCAACGGGGTTATCAGCGCGGGCCGTAGCCATGATTCGGAGCGATCGAGGGGCTCGATGATAGCACCGTTGGGCTCAGGAAGAACGTCGTAAGGGCCTTCCAACGTTGCAGGATTTCTTTCGATATTTGAAATTTTTCCGCAAGACTTGTCAAAAATGCCTATCAATTTTTGTATAATTTTGTATCATGCAAATCCAGTCATATTTACATTGAGAATCTTGAAAAAAAATAACATAATGTGCAATAGTCTACACTGAAAAAAAAATAATATGCTGTTTTAGAATCTAGGATGTCAAAAATGTGTCTGGGGATCGCAAGATGCTGCCTTCACTGCCGCGCAGTCAACTTAACATCCCGTGAATGCAAATTCAATTGCGTGGGCAATCAAAGCAGCATCACCAGACACATTTTTGACATACTAGGTGCTAAAACAGCATACCATTTTTTTCAGTGAGGATTCCTAACAATTGTCAGATAGGAAAGGGTATGAAATCGAGAAAAGAGATGGAAGAAAAAGAGGAGGAAAGATCATGAGAGAGAGGACGAGTGATAAGAAGAAAGAAGTGTGAAAGACGGGATAAGGCAGAATAAAGAAAAGAGAAAGAAAGTAAGAACGAGGAAGTTTTTACTCCTTCCTCATATCTTTATTCGTGTCTTTCCTCTTTATACCCCCTTCTAGTTATTCTTTCTCATAAAAATCCTCTCCTATGTTTCCTCTTCTTCACCTTTTTCTTCCTTCATTATGCTTGAAATTTGTCTTATTATACCCTTTTCTTAGTTTTTCCTTATTCTTCTTCACCTCCTTTTCCCTTTTTCTTCCTTTGCTCCATCTCTTCTCTTCACCTCCTTGGATGCCATCCATTCACTTTTCAACTGGAAACCCTCTATTACGCTGACTTGATGGAGCCCAATCCAGATTTGTTTCGGCAATCTACAGTATCAGTCGTTCTCTCCACATTCTCACACTAAAGTCTTTATTCTAAACTCCTCGTGTAGATATGACCAGTAGGCTTTGCACTGTGTATTTCATCTACAGTATCCAAAGATTTCAAGGGGACAACTCATTCCTAGAAAATAAATATTATATTGGGAGCAATTTGGCAACATTCGGACGTTGATACGGTGTTTTGCCATAACATGGCAGAGCACTTAAGTACCTTTATCCGCAGATATCAGATTTTTCCGGTCCCTGCGTGCAATAACTCACATTAGATGACTTTTACGGTTCCGAGGGAAAACGCCGTATGAGCCTTCCGTTATTGCCAAATTTCCTAAGATAAACCACAAATTATCTGGAGGCCTTTGAATATTTTGCCTCTAATTTCGCGCAGAGTATATATACTTCCAATTTAATAAGAAGTATGTGAAAATTTCGAGCCAAAATATTCACGACTTTTGTCAAAAATGCACATTTTATCGGGGTAAATTTCGCAACGTTTAAATGTCCATAAGGCGTTTTTCCTGAACACGGCAGACTTGGCAATAGGTCCTATACGCGAAAGGCGCAAGTAGGGTGGATATGACCGATAACTTATGACCCTAGTCCCGGGAAAGGGCGTGACATACGTGATAAATAACCTTCTGTGTTTTAGCTCATGCTTCTGGTGCTGGGGCTTTGATAGTTTGTTCAGCCGCACCACGGTTGATGGTGGCTCAAAACATGATCAAAAACCCCGTTAACATTTCACCACCGGGTATCTTCGACTGTACATTTTCTCTCAACGTGGTGACAAGTGTGGAATAGAGCGTATTCGATACATCAAACGGGTGAGATTGTATCGATATCGATTGATTCAAAACATAAACATAGGCTCAAAAGTCAATTGAGTAATCTGACGGAACGGGTTTTAGTTGCAGATTTTTGATTTGTATGAGTACTAATTGGCCAAGAGTAGTGAAATTGCTACAAAATTTCTCATTTTCAGCTCATCTGACAAATATCCTAAACTTTTGGTTTGAGGTTATGTTCTATTGTTTTGAATCAAACGATACATCGAACCACTATTGTGGCCTCGAGTCATGCCAAAAAAGAGCGGTTAAAAATTGGTTATAACACGAGTAAAAAACATTATCAATAGATTTTTTGCAAATATTAGTCAATTCTCTTGTAAGTATACAGTAAACCAGAAGTTATAATAAATCACAGACATGATGCGGTTTTTGCCAACTCTTCGACCAAATGAAGGGATTGATTCTGAAACAGAGCATTAATTTCGTCGTAGTTTAAGTACGATTTGAAAATATACCAAAACAAATGAGTATATTGTTCCATTTTATGGGCAAAATTATTCGATCTACAGCAATAAAACTCAGCGTCTTAAATCTACGAGACTCTCAACAAGACATGGACGATTATTTTCGCAGGCGAAATGGACTGGGAAACATTTTTATTGAAGTCAAGCAAAGATGTGACGCACAGTGGGTGGACAATACTGCCGTGCTAAGGAAAAACGCCGTATGAACATTCGAGAGTTGCCAAATTTTCCTTGATAAACATGTACTTTTGACGACATGCGTACATATTTTCCCTTGAAATTTACAGATATTTTAGATTAAATTGCGTGCAAAAGTGTCTGAAAATTTTGGAGAAAAATTTCAAAATTTTACCAGCAAATTTGGTTCTTAGTGAAGGATATCTTGCAGTGTCTAAAGGCTCATGCGGCGTTTTTCCTTAGCACGGCCGAATTGTTTAATGATATGGGTACAAAGTCGCACGTAGTAAGTCTGGTAACTGGCAGTGCCACACATAATATAATAAGAACAAATACAAAAGTTACTGCGTATTAATTTGTTTTGATTCTTTGCTTGTAACGCATCAAACACCTCTCTTTTTACAATGATTTATTTTCATACATTTGTTTCTTTGTTATGAGCACTTATTTTACTTTTTACTTCTCGGTGGCTTCTTTATTTTATACTGATAGGTATAATATTCATAATTTCGTCGCTTTGCTGACGTAAAGGCGTATCTCAATTTCCATGTGAGCCCTGTGCAGCCTGTGCTCCATATAACTTCATACTTTTCGGAGCTCACTTGGTGATGAAATACGCCCCCACGTCAGTGGAGAGGCAATTTATCACTATTGGAAATAAAGATTCTTGCTTTGACATTATATGACAGTATATGCGACAGTATCTGACAGTATGACATTGCTTATGACAGTAAGTTCCTACTGACTAAGTGACCTACTGTTTTTTAAATCATTCATAGCACATGTCCTAATAAGATCCATGGTTGACTTAGGTGCTTTCTCTCGTCAGGTCGATATCGTGCGTAGAGTTTTTTTTTTACTAAACCCTTTAAAATTTCATGAATTTCAGGGAAAATGGCACGTCGAAACGTGACCTCTCCGAAACCACCGTGCGGCCCGTGGAGCCGTAGTCTCATGTATCAATTTTGGCGAGCGATTACACACTAAATGGCGGGCAATTCAACAGGCCTCCGGTGAAACCGGAGAATGTGAAAAATGACGACAGCGCGGCGCGCGGCGCGAAACTAAAATAACTTATTTTATGAATATTCGCTCCAAAATGTCAAACGTCGGAGCCGGAGCGAGCGAGTTTTTCTGGCGCAAGTGCTTGTCAGGTTGTCGCGGCGATGGAAAGGCGCTTACCCGCCGACACTGAGTGATGACGTCACCGACCAACGACGGGACGAGGGCTCTTTGGAGGCCGATTGTCATTGTAATTGTGTCGTGCCGAGGAAAAACGCCGTATGAACATTCGAATGTTGCCATATTTACCCTCATAAACTATTTATTTTTGCCGTCCCTTAGTTTAGTAACCCTGAACTAACGGGTTTTTGGCACCCCTTCACCCCCCTGTACCGCTCCGTAACGCTATGCTCGACCCACCCTTAAAAATTACGTAACGCTTGCCTGGACACCCCCACCCCACAAGTTTCAATAAATTTTTTTTAAAAAATATCACCGTACATTTACTGAACGGATTGATGTTTCTTCTTTTTCAGGAAAATTGAAAGTATTGTGGAAAATATTTTTGAGATTCTGAAGGTGCCCGACGAAAACTTTTACAATAAATCGAAAAAAAAAAATCATTTAAACTCTTCATGTAACGCTTCGCTCTATGCGTCTCGCCCAACCCCTTGTAATGCCGAGTTCCGCTGGCAAAATCCAGCGTTTCGTTACTAAGGGACGGCCCCAAAATTATGAATATTTTTCCTTGATATTTACAAACACTTCAGATTAGGTTGCGCTTAACATTCTCGGGAAAATTAAAATGAAAGGACTCTCAAGTTTTATTTTTGGAGAGATAGTTTTTTATAAATAGAAATTTGGCAAGGAGCGATCGCTCATAGGCGGTTTTCCCCTAGGACGGCAGAGTTGATGCGATCCGACCTCAAGCACAATGCGCGCTGCTCGCATAAAAAACTCTGAAATTTACACATTGGCCCCTCGCTGCTGCCCAGACGATGAATCCATATTTCTTGAATAAACGCCGACGGGTCATTAAGTTTAACATTTCACTTTAGATCATTTACAACTGGAAGACTAAGTATCTGGTTCTTGGGTAGCCTCCAACTGGTTTCAATTTATTCGCCGTCGTTGAACGCTCCCTGCTCTCGACAATAGGGTTTATTCTCGAATTAATGACACTTGTGCACAAAATTACTCGCTCACAGGCGCTCACTGGGCATGCGAGCTTTGAGCACAATGCGCTCGCATATTTTACGACCGCGCTCTGTCGTGTCGTTCGTGGCATCGTGGCCCGTCGAAAGCGTCTATAACTAATGTCCGCCTGCACCGGCGCGCCGAGAGTAAAAAATAAGGGTATTTACACACCAACCCCGATCCATAACGATAAGAAACGATTCCCTCTGTAGCCAGTGCCCTTGCTATCACGCTAAATGCACCCTTGGTAAGACTGATCGCCTTTTATTTTGGTGACGTTAACATGGAATGGATCCGTTGCGAACGTATGCCGGTGCACTGGGGAAAAAAAAACAAAAAAAAAACCATTGGATCTAGATTTCAGTCTCTTAAAAACAGCGACAAGAAAAAGCTCAGAGAAGATCGCCAAGAATCAGAATCTAGCTTAAATCAAGAAGCAAGCCTCTTAATTTAAGCGGATTTCGTTTTGATTCAAGCAAAAATCCGATTGAATCAAGAGTATTTTTTCTTGTCAATGTTTTCAAGAGTCTGGACTCTAGATCCAATGTGTTTTTTTTCCAGTGTGCGAAACGAAGAGTCATGTCTTGCGGGCGACGGCTCAAAACTGAAGAGACAATAAAAGCTGAGGCTGTGAAGTTGGCAAAAAATACACGGAAAAAACTATAGTGCTGAGCACTAACCGTTTAGATCAAATGTAGCCAGCTAGTATGGCAGTGGCGCTATGTGCCCTAAAACTTTAGGGTCCAGCCCTACACTGCCGCGCTAAGGAAGAACGCCGTACACTGAGAAAAAACTATGGCTTATAAACCTATTAGAGGTAAATATGGAACACCACTAATAGTAGTACCTCTACATATAATAATAGCACATATACCTTAGTTATGGTCTCTGTACCTTAATTAGGTACAGAGACCTTAGTATGGTTCACAGACCGAGAATCATTAGTTTATTTACGACTATTATAGGTGTTCTATATTTACCTCTAATAGGTTTATAAACCATAGTTTTTTCTCAGTGTATGAACATTCGAGAGTCGCCAAATTTCCCTGTAAAAACAAGTATATTCGACGACATTCATTTATATTTTTCCTTGAAATTTTCAAATATTTTAGATTAATTTGCGTGCAAAATTGCCTGAGAATTTTGGACGTAAAATAGTAAAAAAAAGTAAAGGTCCTAATAAATTCGGCTTTTATGAAAGAAAGCTTGGCAACGTCTGAAGGCTCATACGGCGTTCTTCCGTAGCACGGTAGTACACACTGTAGGTCTCAGCAGTATTGCCGTATCAGCTGGCTCAATTTAATCTAAACAGTTAGTGTTCAGCACTATATAGTTTTTTCCGTGATGCTTTATTGGGTCCCTCCTGAAGGCGACGCCAGGGAGTATTACTAGAAATGAAGGAGTACCAAATTTTACAATGATTAAAGTGGGAGGATAGGGTATTGTGGCGGCTAGGTGTCGTAGAGCATCAGAGACCGCTGTAAGAGCACGTCTCATGTATGTAATGGCGCAAAACTCATAATGAGCACATCGAGAATGCCTGAAATTCCCGTCTCACCTAAGTATTCGTGCTAGAAATGTGTACATGTTTAAGCTTTTAGATTCAAAAAGTAAACTACGCCAAAGACATTTATCTATATTTATATTTACATTTACATCATACAGATGAACACGGATTTAAAAAAAAGTCCAACCGAGCTTTTTTATAGCTCAGTTTGTTCTGAATGCTCGGTTGCATGAACCGAGAATATAGTTCCCAGAACCATAAGGGTGTGGTTTCAAGGACCGAGTAGTACATGGTCCAAATACGTACGTAGAACACAACGCTTTCGGTTCATGTGACCGACATTTTTACCAATGACACGCCAAATTCTTGGTAATAATATGTGAAATTAGGGTGACTCATCTGAAATTTGAAACAGCCTTGACAGAAGCATTAGCAGATAGATTTTTATGCAGATGTGGCTGTATTGCTAAGTGCTAAGAGTGAATTGCACGAAGCATTAGGTTGTACCTGCAAAGGGTCCAAGAACATCTAAATGGCTGTGGAGCGTGGAGTTTCATAAAGGCTATGTGGGATGCTCGATAGTGGCGAGGCGTGAAAGATCGGTATCAATGTTTCCCCATTTGAAGCTATGGTAAAGAATCTATTATTAAGGTGTTCGTTGCGAATACTGCGTTTTCCGATCTTTTTTCATTGGTTCAAATGGCAGATCAGTCGATTTATCGCAAAGCACGCTACGACACTTTTCCGCGTGCCTCCCGTTCCGCTGAGTCATCAAGCGTTCCTGAGTCTTCATCTAAACTCGTAAGCGTTTCTGTCTAACAAATGCTATACCTATATCCTATACTATTGTACATGTACATAGGTCTTTTTTAAAACTTCCAATGCAGATCTACCTAACAGTTTACCTGACATGCTGGTTAGGCTGGTTTACCTGACAGTTTCTACAATTTTGAGCAGTGACTGGATTCAATTCACACGCACGTGCGTTAATGAGTTAAAAGCGATTTTTTTATAGTTAATATGCATGACTGGTCACGTGTTTTCTCCATTTTCGGCCCTATGTAATAAATTTGTTGTTCAATTTTTCCCTCTTTTTTAAAATCACATGAGTGAATCTTACAGTCGTGGTACTTAAAAAAAAAGAGGAAATATATTGTGGCTCGGAATTTTGGGAGTTTGCTTTAATTTAATTTAATGTAATTTGGAAAAAAATATGTTTTTTCTCTCTCTTTTTTTTCGTGAAATTTTGCGGGATTGCTCCTCAATTTTTTGAAATATGCCTCATAAAAAATATCATGGAAAAACACTAGTCGGTTATTTTTTGGGTGAAAAATTAACCAAGAGTGAAAAGTTTTCATACCTCGTTCGATTTGCCGTAAGTTCAGCGGTTATTTCTTAGTTTCACCATCGATTTTTCCCTCACTATCTATCGAAAGGTCATAGTCAAAAAAGTTCTAAAAAAATGTGTGTATCTTCTATCAAAATGTAAACAACTTGTCTTCAAAACAAACGACAAATTTCAGACAGGGATCTCTAATAAATTGACCAGTAGGATTAGTATTCTTGCCAAACGATTCTATTTTCCTGCCGAAAATTCTGGGTGTGGTACAATACTTTTCTAGTGTTAACTGAACTATGGCCAACACGTCAAATCTTCAGAAACCTTCAATATAATAGGCAGAGAAAATGGAACCATCTCAATCATAAATCAATCACGGCAGAGGGATAAGAATCTTTAATGAAATAAAAGTATAATTGAGATCATTTCCTGCCTTGGCAGCAAAACACTGCCTCTGACCTTCAGAATTTAAGTGATACCTAATAAATCGAGAAATGGGTGCTGAGGTGGAAATCTAAGTGAGTAATAGGGGTATGAAGATAATAAAACCGGATACCCGGAGAAAAACTGCCGTGCAGTGTTGTCATGAATGATAAAGTTTTTTTTTCTTTTTTTTTTTCATTCCCTCACGTACTTATTTCCAAAAGTTTTTGAGCTGAAGCCAAGAAACATGGAGTGAAACCTTCGATGACTGCCTTACTCTTTTTAAAAAAATCGAAGGAGAGGTCCCTTCATGCTTACCACCAGGACTGAACTTAGGTTATTTTATGGCATTATGTAAGTTATAGTTCTTGGCTTGGTTTTCCACGTGCGTGGCAATACTATTTGCGTGCTTCCCCCATTTTCTGTTGATACGATTAGGTATTCAGATACATTTCAACTAGGTGCAGGAGTCTTCCATTAATTTTAAGTACCACAAGACCTTCAATTTTGGGAAAATGTAACATTGATTCTTCTCAAGGAAAATATGGGAGGGAATAAAATCAAATTTAGGTGAGGCTCTGATTTTTTCGTTATTTTTTAATAAACGCGAGTTTGCGATAAGACTCACCGTTTATCTGCCAATTGCTCGTCCTCTTTTGTAGGGTTAATCGCTCCAAAATCCAAACATGGAATCAGTTTTGCAGCGAATCTTTTTAAGCTTCCTCAGAAATGAGACTGAAAATTCGAAGGCATTTACCCAGATTCAGTCCGCCATGCCTTTTTCGTTCCACTCTCCCGACCAAAAATGAAGCAACAAACTGCTTCCGATCTCCTCTTTTCAAGACTTCATTTTAATCATGATGTGGTAACGGCCTCATGGAGAATTCTGCCGGCATCTCAACGGTCAGAGCCCTTGTTTCCGCCACAAAATTGACACGTCTCGACAAATGTATCGTTATAAAGAAGAATACGGCAGAACCATTCAAATGTTGCCAAATTTCTTCCAATGAAAATTAATTTTAGGGGAAAAATTAATATTTTCTCTGAAATCATTAGAGTTTCCGCCAAATCTCAAACGAAACTATCGGAAAAATTGAAAGAAAAAACTCACGAACACTCCCAGACTTTCGTTTTTCATTCGACAATGATTTATACGCGTCCCATTCTCAGTACAGCAGGGATGCAGCCAATCTCACCTACGCGTTGCATTGATGCAATGCAATGTATGGAGGTTGCAGGCAGGTGCGCTTGTGTCGGATGGTGCTGAGGAAAAACAGCGTACGAGGTTTTTTGGAGCTATTAAATTATTTTGAAATAAATACTTATTTTTAAGAAATTTTATGTAAAATTTCTCTCGACATTTACGGATACTACGGATTAAGATGCAAAAAAATTCTCTGAGAAATTGGACGGTTAAAATGTGTTCTAAAAATGTGGATTTGATTACAGGATATTTGGCAACGTTCGACTGCTTGTGGCCGGAGCAGCCTTTGACGGGCGATTAATAATTCTCCATCGACGACGAGCGGGTGCCATCGATCATTAAGGTCCGTTCTCATTAAGTCGTGGAAGGTGAAACGTAGATCTCAGCGGCCCGAAGCGAGTTAAGGAACGGCTCCACAGACAGCGCGCGACAAGACGCACCGACCCCGCGAAGTGAACTGTGCTGGAGTGGTGCTGCCGCCTACTGGATGCTCGAGTACCCTCATGGGGAGAGTACGGGAGACCATGCAAAATTTGTCCTTTCGTTTTTGAAGCACGTATTTGACTTAGTTTTCACCCACAGTGCTCATTTTTGCGAAAGAACGCTCTTTTTCGAACATTCTTGGTCATCTTGGTTTGATGGTGGGACCTAAAGATTTTTTTGTAGACGATTTGCTGTTGTCTGGATCCTGGATCTCCATATTTCGACATGTTCGCACTCTTCCTGATATATAGGTACTCCAAACTTAAACAAAGCCGGATTAGGGGGTGCCACATGGCGGCAAATCTAGGGGGCGGCAAATTTTGCAATTTTTAAAATGTAGGTATTAAACAATCGGATTTAGAAAAAATAAAAAATTACCTACAAACGAAAAAAGGTGACAAAATCTCTCATTTCCTGAGAGTATAGTAATTTCAAATTTTGTCGTCTTTCAGTGATACAAGTGACAGCACCTTTAATTAGTCGAGTTAAGAGAGAAACCAAACACAAAATTTGGCCTGGTACGGCGCGACTTGGAGATAAATGATGACAAGGACTTGAGATGAAAAGGAGAAGCCTCGGCGCGGCGATCGATCGTTATATAACACATATTAGCGCCTACAAGACTGCACGAGCACCTCACGCATTGCATCAAACACAGTGCGGTCACTGCGGTCAGCGTGAAACGGATAGCGCCTGCAAGTATGCACGAATACTTCACGCATTGCGTCAAATACAGTGCGTTCAGCAGCGGTCGGCGTGAAAATCATAGTACCTGCAAGACTGTGGAATACTTCACGCATTGCGCCAAACTCGGTGCGGTCTGCGTGGCGCGGCGGAAGTTTAAATCATTAAACCACATTTATGTTTGTTCTTTCATAATTTTTTCGTTCATTTCTTATGAATAAAAGGCCTTGTCCGTTAGAGATAGGTTTACGAAACTTGACTTTCGCGCCAAGTTCCGTGAACTTTTGCTAGTAGTGTTGACAGAGCTTTCTTAAAACATGTGTTTAACACGAGTAAACGCGTCTTACGCACCCCTCCCCCACTGGCACGTTCATTTGATGGTTTTTATTCATGTTTCAAAACGAATGAGAAGGAGGCGGTCCATCGGTGGCAAGTAGGTAAATCCAGCCCTGAACTTGAACATTCCTTGCCGCACTATCTACTTGTGTGAGCGTGGCTCAAGTTGCCACCGCGCCGCGGTCGACCGAAATTGAAAGGAACGGAAGGATGAGGAGTCCGAAGAGACGGCGGCGTCGGATCCGAGTGGTCGAACGGCAAGCTCAAGCCCGCGCCGCGCGAGCACGAATTATTCAAATCCAGTCCAGAGCCGAGCATTATGTTTATTTTACCCATTAAATATTAGCGGATCTTGTCACGGCTAATTTATTGTGTGCAGGGGGCTTGATATGTCAAAAACGGTTAATTTGAATAAAAGACATCCATCCATTCCACCGAACATTCACCGTTGCCGACCATGTTGAAATTTGGAGGTCTTCCCGGCCGCCTTAGGCCATTTTCGTATTTGAGCACAATATTGCAACACGAAGTTTGAAAAAAAAAAAAAAAAAAAAAAAAAAAAAAAAAAAAAAAAAAGCTTGGTGATGGCAGGTGATGGCTACTGAACAGTCAGCTGTATTCACTCTCCAGAAAATCGAGTGGCCTGTACTAGACTTCTGGCACCATGTACGCTGGAAAATCTTCAGAAATTCTGTAGCCGGTGCCACAATTCTTGTAGTGTTAATTAAGTGCAAAAATAAGAACCGTTTTCACATCGCTCTCTGCTGTCCCTCTGTGACACCATAGTCTTCCTGGGAGTTGGCACTATTTTTAGCAAATTTTTGAGGGCAAACAGGTTGAAATAAGCGTGAAGCACCGTAAATAACGTAATTCAATATTCTCTCCCTGCTGGGACCGAATGCAAATGGTCAAACTAGTACAGGCAACTATTGCTGCTTCTTAGCCGCTCAAAATGCCTGTCAATTTTTTGAAAGCGATATGGTCTGGGTTGGTGTAAGACTTTGTGAGTAAAGTAAACTCGTGTGATTTTCCTCCTCGAACCGAATGAATATGCTAAATCTGGTGCAAGCAACTATTCCTGCTTCTGAGACGCAAAAATTGCCTGTTAAATTTTTGAAGGAGAAATGGCTAGAGTGCGAGTGTAAAGCACTGTGAATAAAGTAAGTTCCTGTCTTCTTCCTACTAGAACCGAATGAACATGCTCAAAATGATACAAGCAACTATAACTGATTCAAGACGACCAGATACACACATTTCATACGAGCCTCTTGCAAATGTATTTTCAATATATATATATTGAAGCTGCATATTATTATTTTTAGCAGTGTCCGTCTTGAAAATCTCCCGGAAATCTAGTTGTCTTTACAGGACCTGTGACACTAGGAACTGATTTCTAGATCTCTTGAAGGGAACAAAGTATAATCGCTGACAAGGTATTTTTTCTGAATGGGGCTGTGTGCGATCTTCTCTGATGCCTTTCATCTCTAGCTCACAGTCGCACATATAAAAATCTAATGTTCGAGAAGCATATTCAACACAATTACAGGTCGTGAGGTCACGTATGACTTTTTTGCCATTCACCTTTAGTTCGCAGAAAAAAACCGTTCTGCGAGTTATAATTGTAAAAATTCCAAGAAATTCAGAGTGCGTCGTCTACAATTCTTGTCTCGCATCAATTCACGTCAAAAAGCAGCCAGCAACTATAGGATTGACGATTTTGCGGCGTTACATGAGAATTGTTGCATTAAGAAGTGGTAAAAAATTACTTTTCAATTTCGAATTTCCTTGAGAGAGTGACATACGTGACATACGTTTTCCCTGGCATACGTGTAGGAACCGCTGATGGGTTGACGTCAGGGTCGCCGAAATCTGTTGACGTCAATTTAATTATCAGGTGTTCGTTCTGAAAGCTTCATTACTCTTTTGATACTTTTAACCTTTTTTATCGGAGCTCTCAAAAAATCATTTCGACACACTCTCATCCTTTTGAATGTCAAATTTAAATTCAAAGAGACTGAGTGAAAATGGGGTGAAAGTCACACACATAGCCATAAAAGCTCTCGACGAATGGGCCTGTTGCAAACGCAAACTTCAGCTGGAGCGAAGGCAAGATTTTTTGGATGGAAAATGGCTGAAGAATCACATTACTTTAGTTTACTCATCCTTATCTCTTAAAAACTGCTTAAGAAATTGGCGCATTTTTTAACTCCCTGCTTCAAAAAGCACGTTGCGGCACAGACTTAATTTGGACGTATTTCTGCCAAACGGAACTATGTGCATTGTGACATCAGCCCTGAGACCCATAAGAATATATGCATAACAGGGCTCACGTCATAATGCACTTAGTTCCCTTTGGCAGAAATATGTCCATTTGATGTAGATATGTCACCGAACCTCGGTCTCACAATTTTTTGCAAAAATGAAAATAGGCGCCACTATTTACTGCAGTTTTTCAATAATAAATTAAAAACGGGACACATTAAAATTCACATAATATTTATTTTTTACTTTCCTCCTCCGTAAGCTGCGAAGGTAAAAGTAAGTAGTAAGACATTTGCGTCAAACCTGCGGGCTGATTCTTGAAATTGATCGACAGAGCTTTAGACAATGGAGCTCACGGGAATAAGGAGGGATCCTATTGGTGGAAGCGGGTGGTTGCAATGGACGTAGAAGGTAGGTAACAGACTATAATCATCGGCAACCCACGAGAGACTCTAAATAGTTAGTCCAGCATTTACCCCCTTAGTCTATGAGAACCACTCATTTCAACCAATAAGATTGCTCCATACTCCCTATGTCGTCGTTGTCTACCGCTTTGTCTACCAATTTCAACAATCAGCCCGCAGAAGTAAAATTTCTGGAATTTCAGTCAGAAATGCTCAACATTTTCCACGGAAAAATACAGCGTAAATGAGAAAATTTTGTAATATTGAAATGTGCATATAGTTCCATTATCTCGTCAAGGAACCTACGAAATATCAAAAATAAAGAATGAAAACTTGCTGTCGCCTTCTTTTTTACATGCGGCACTGAAAAAAAATTCTTGGCGTTTTTACCAAGGTCCGTTGGTACCTTTACAATCTCACTTTTTTTACGAATTATTGGTAATTTTACCAAGACAGACTGGTAAGCTTACCTAAAAACCGGTATTTTTACTGTTTTTTTCAGGTAAGAATACCACTTTTATTGGTAATCAATTCCCGGTATCTTTGCCATTTTATCTCGATAATTCTACCACAGTCGATAAAAAATATTGGCGTTTTTACCAAGGTCCAGTAAAATTACCGAGAAAGTTCAATAATTTTACCAAGATTCTTGGTAAAATTACCAATTCCATAAATGGTAATTTTACCAAGAAAAAACTGGGATCAAATAGAACCCTAAATTCTTGGTAATTTTACCCTTTTCTTAGTTAATACACCGATATTTTTTTCAGTGAATCAGAATCTAGCTTAAATCAATAACCAAGTCTCTTAATTTGAGCGGATTTCCTTTTAATGTAAGCAAAAATCTGATTGAATCAAGAGTATTTTTTCTTGTCAATGTTTTCAAGAGTCTGGACTCTAGATCCAATGTGTTTTTTTCCCAGTGTGGGGAGAAAAGACTGCATTTCGAGCTACAG
Source organism: Bemisia tabaci (assembly GCF_001854935.1). Classification (NCBI taxonomy): domain Eukaryota; kingdom Metazoa; phylum Arthropoda; class Insecta; order Hemiptera; family Aleyrodidae; genus Bemisia; species Bemisia tabaci. The sequence continues at coordinate 3,328,039 of NW_017556656.1, forward strand.
TGCTCTCGAAATGAAGGAATAAGGAATCGTTCGAATAAATGAGCCCACTCAAGATGACAACCTCATCGGGCCCAAAACTCGGGAGGAAAATGCGTGTAAATTTCGAGGTTTTTCAACTTATCACCTGAGTCTACATTGAGGGATCGGGCCCGTTAATCTTAGCGAATTTTCGGAGTCAGCCGCGACGGACGCGCGGGGGCGCCAGGCGCGTAAAACGTCTCGTACGATCCACTTTTTCACTCCGGCCCAACACAAAACATACACGAATATTCCCCATTGCTCGCTTTTTCATTTTTAATGCTCTTTGCACATAAACCAAAACTGTCTCTCCAGATTATAATAATTTTTCTTCGCCTTTTGTCGGGGCTGCCGCTCCCGAACCCCGAGCGCACTCAGAGAGCCCCGTTCGCCCGCTTTATTTACCCGATGAAAAATGTTGGGGGTTCATGCACCCGTCCTGAGAAAAAACCTCTTATGAACCGCCATATGTTGCCGAATGTCTATCGATAAAATATTTACTTTTTACATACTGGAAAAAAACACATTGGATCTAGAGTCCAGACTCTTAAAAACATCGACAAGGAAAAATACTCAATTCAATCAGATTTCAGCTTAAATCAAAAGGAAATCCGCTCAAATGAAGAGGGCGGTTCTTGATTTAAGCTTAAATCTGATTGAATCAAGAGTATTTTTTCTTGTCGATGTTTCTAAGAGTCTGGACTCTAGATCCAATGTGTTTTTTCTCCGGTGCAAAAGTAGGAAATATTTTGCCTGGAAATTTCTTTGATACTTTCGATTAATTTACAGAGAACATTTGCTGAAAATTTAAAGGAAAAACAGCCACAAGTTTCTAAAAATAATCAGTGTATAAAAGGTGATCACCTTCAAAGGTTCATGGGTAGTTTTCTCCCAACACGGCAGTATTTACGTCCGAGTGTTATCAGAATGAATTCGCGAAGAATATTCGTCATTTTTCAGGCAAATGAACGTAATTCCACCCTCGGATTGCAGCATTACCTTAAGCAATTATTTATTTTATTTTATTTTTTTTTTAAAGAAAATGGCTGTGCAGTATCTGCCATGAACTATGAAAATTCATGCATGTGATCAGGAAAATATATCGGTGAAATTTTAGGTTGAAAAGGTCCAACAGTGTCCCGATAGACACCACAATTTACGTTCTGCCGTTTTAGGGAGAACACCGTGCGACTCTCTAACCGTCTCCAAATTTTTGCTAGTAAAACACACATTTACTTAGAAACTTATAGATATTCTCTTTTATATTTTAGAGGTTTTATATTCGCTATTTAATCTACGGTATACGCTAATCTCAGAAGAAAATATTCATGACCCCCGTGAAAAGAAATATTTTATCGCTGGGGAAATTTGGCAAGATTTGCATGCTCGTACTGGCGTCCTAAGGAAAAACACCGTATCAACATCCGGAAGTTGCCAAATTTCCCCGGCTTACATACGTGTTTTTGAGAAAAATTATCCATATATTTTCTTGAAATTTTCAAATATTTTAGAATATATTGCGAACAAAATTGTCTAAAAACTGCGAATAAAAAAAAATCACAATTTTCTCGGCAAACGCTGTTTTTATTGAAGGAAATATGGCAACATCTGAAAGCTCATATGGTGCTATTCCTTAGCGCGGCAACGTATGACGTTTTTCCCGGGCTATCTAGAGTAGTCGGGTGAGATCCTGCGTCATCTCAGGGACCCCTCGACGCTAGAGCGGCCGCTCCATTTGAATAACTAGTAACGCGGGCCGGGTGATGGATTCACGATTATGAAAAATCACCGTCATAAGTTAGGTTGGCGATGTAATAACCTTTGAACGCTCCTTTTGATTAATGGTCCTCCGAGTTCATTCAGTCTGCTCTCGGTGCTCTCTGAGTCGGAGGGCCGTCGATAAATTCATTAAGACTCTTGCACCGGGAGTGGGCAACGGCTGAAAATACGGATTCACTGGTCGTTAAAACTTCGATAATTCATTTCGCTCGTATTCTATCCGTGTAAATGTCGCCGGTAAATAGTAAAATCAGGCGTTTTGTCAAATGTGTGGGCAAATAGTCAAATATTCTTACTTAGAATAGTGTTCTTAGTGGAGAGTAATCTTACTCAGAAGCACTGGAAAAAAAAGAGAAAAAAAAGAAAGAAAAAAACATTGGATCTAGAGTCCAGACTCTTGAAAACATTGACAAGAAAAAATGCTCTTGATTTAATCGGATTTTTGCTTGAATCAAAACGAAATCCGCTTAAATTAAGAGGCTTGGATCTTGATTTAAGCTAGATTCTGATTGAATTAAGAGTCCTTTTTCTTGTCAATGTTTTCAAGAGTCTGGACTTTAGATCCAATGTGTGTTTTTTTTCCAGTGTAGAGTATCCTTACTTAGAGTGAAGTACTGATGCTTACCATAATTTTACACAGAATAATTCAATGCTCCGATAAGAAAGAATTTTCTGTGAAAATCTGCATCATACGATTTAACCACTATTTACACGTGTTTTAAACACTTTTTAGCTCCTGAACGGACATTTATCTTGAAATTTTAACATTTAAATTCATGTTAGGCACATGCAGAGGAAAAAGTTCGTAGATTCAATGAGTTGTTTTCCTCTAAAATATTGAAAGTACGGGAAATCTTTGCCATAAATTTACAAAAAAATTTTAAACTGTCAATATTTAACTATCTGCCCAGGGATTTGATAAAATGCCTGATTTTGCTGATTGCCTGCAATATAAACATACTTTTTTCTTAGTTTTACACTCTCAGAATAAAACTCTGGTAGCAAAGTACGTATATTTCAAATCCAGAGTATTTGTAGGGGGAATAAAGCTTACAATTACACCCAGATAGATAGATAGATTAGATTTTACACCCAGGTTGACATATAATTTTTTCAACGAGAAAAAAATTCTGCTCCGTCACTCAATCTGCAAATTTTACATAATTCCAAAACATTTTTTCATGTAACTCAGGATTTACTAACATGGTCTTGGCTAATAGGACTGTCATGTCACGTCATATCACGGAATGCTTATCTCTGGTAGAAACGAAACTCGACTACGAGACAAAACAAATTTTCAAAATGAGAAGTTCTCCTCGTGCCGCAGGTTACTTCAAAGGAGTAGGTGCAGATTTAGAAAAGTGGTAAGTATTTTAGCTGGAAACCTTCAACCTTCTTCGGTTGGATAATAAAAAAATAAAAATAAAAATTTGATCAGTACTCGGTTGTGCCTTTTCGAAACAAGATGAATGTTACGCACAACAACTTTCATATGAACATCGGTTCATAGCGACATTCTTCTCGTTTGGAAGAGATACAACCAAGTTTTTAAATTTGAAAATTTGTATACTTTTTTTTATACAATTGAGAAAGGCAGTATTGCTTCGAGCCGGAACGTCTTGGTGTCCTTCAGGGCTTTCACCTTGTTACCCACTGCTGCAATTGTTTAAGTGTGTATCTTGTCACAGGCTGGGGAGCATCCAACATATCTCAAAGGTGCTCGAGTTTGGCACGGTGATCTAGAGCCTATTGACCCGGAGATGACAACACATCTTAACAGAGGTGCATGGCGCATTGTGTCTGTGTGGTCACAAGTCGACTGGGTCCACGCTCCATCCCGCGAGGGTCCTGTTCAGGGACAGGAACAGGGATGGTTCCGATTTCTCCTGGCGACACCTGGCGAGGAGGGCGGTGGGCGCGCAGGGTCATCCCTGATTTATGGGCCTGAATTCAATATGACTCGGGCCACGGCCGTGGGGTAACGTCTATATCGTGATTTACGAGCTGGCCACACACCGACCTCCCATTTTTACGCGTCGCCGTTTACTTTTGGGACCTCCGCTGCCAGCAATCCGCTCGATTGATGACCACACCGACACCCTTGCCGAGTTTACAACTAAAGAAAAATCCATTTTTTTTATCCTGTTCACTCGGATGGATCCAAAACGCGTGGATGAAGGGAATAATTTGGCAGGAAATGAGGAGATGTGATCTGGCGGAGGAGTTCTGGCAGGATCGCCATAAGTGGCGGTTGGGTGTCACAGAGCGCTCAGAAGCGTTATAAGAGTGACTTCTCATTAGTTAGTTGCTCGTATGGAACCGATGAATGGAGAATTTGTAGGTGCTTGAAATTTTGTGAAGTTCGTGTCTGCAGGAACTACTGAGTGAATTGAGGATGGGAATTTGCTGTGTTTCTAAAATAAACAATAATTTAAGGAGATATGACCGAATTACCTAAATTGCTGAAATATGTGTGGTTGAATAGGAAGCCCATGAATTTGTTTTTTTCTTTTTTTAGAGATAGTGTAAATAAAGCTGTTCTTTATATCAGAAAATTTATTTTTTCATCTTATTTTTTTTTCAAACGATTTTAATATTATTAACTGATTTTACTATCACACACAAATATGTCATCAAAATTAATTAAACTAACTTTATTATGGATTGAAGGTTAAGTAAATACCTCCTCAGAACAAATAAAATTATGTTTTTTTCAAAGAAGAAGAGAAAAAATTGATCTACCCGTATACCTTTCTAGGGTTTCCTTAACATGCAACAGATTATTTATGAGATTTTTTATCTTGGAAACCAATCCATCCACTGTAAGCTCGCTTCCTGAGATCTTTCTCAATCAGAATATTAATTATTTAGGTTGATCCTCCATAAGAGAATTTCTTGCTGACTAACAGCAGACAGGGATTTTTCAGAAGGTCAAAAACCAGGATATCTTTAAATTTTTAAATTGAATAAATATCGAAGTAGTATTATCATATTCACCCAAGTTTTGAACGATCAAACCTGTCAATGATACGCTGTTATATTTTGAAGTGATAATAATGACATGATTGTACATCATAGATCCTCTCTTCCTAGTTAATTAATGTCTCCAACTCTGCTCATCGCTGACGGCTCAACAGAAAAAAGATACCGTGAACTCAGGTCATTACAAACTCATGATGAAGCAATCAATTTTTTTCATGACAATCCTCTATTTCGTCTGAAACACAAGTATTGTTAACACGTGGAAAACTTCGTTCATATACGTTTAAGGTTAACCCACAAAGTTTCATGAATCAGAGAACCCCGAAATCAGAAAAAAGAGTAATTTTGGGAGAGATCATAAAAACGCTCATGTTGTTCACGCTAACTGTCGGGGACTGCTCCACACTCCACAGGTCTAGACTATTTCTGTTGGGAAAAAGTTAACGGTCGGATCAAATCCATGCAGTCATCGACCACATGAAGTTTGAACTTCTAGTAAAACAGTTTTACGTGTGTTTCTCCTCGAGACCTAATGTCAAAGATGTAATCGCCATCCTCATATTCACCTGCTAAATATTTTTCCGCGTTCCCAATTTTTTAAATTATTATTTAATTATCCATTTTAGCAGTCAATTTAGGTTAATTATCTAGTTAGGCTCAAAATTACACAACATATTTTCCCGATCAAAATTTTTAGAATACATTACAATTATTCGCCCTATTCGTGAAAAAGAGTAACTACAATTCCATGCTGCCAAATTTTCCTTCTTAAATTGCATTTTTATCAGGAAAATTTTGGGCAACTCTGACTTAAAATCACAAATTTTCCCTCAAATCTCATGCCAAAATTAGAGGAATTTTGGACATGAATTGCACACGTACATTCTTGTAAAAAATTGAACAGTTGACCTTTTTTTTACCTTGGCATGGCGCGACGTTCCCTCGTGCAGGATACAACGAATTATTTGTAAAATTCCAGGTTCAAGTGTCCATTCCCTTCCTATAAAAACACTTACCTTGAGTGCATCCACTCATCAGAAGGATTAAAGAAAATAAGAAATCGGAAGAAATATGGCAATTCCTTGGGCGCTATATTGTCTTTCGGCGGACAATCTGTCACAAGGCGTGTTCTTTCTCTCACCCGCCACCTCCGCCTCACCTTCAACTGACCGTATTTCTGCCAAACGGAATTATGTGCATTATGACGTGAGCCCTGTTATGCATATATTCTTGTGGGTCTCAGGGTTCATGTCTCAATGCACATTGTTCCGTTTGGCAGAGATACGTCCAACTAGTTTGCTGAAGTGTCAGTGTCCGTGGCGCGACCCCCAGCGTGACAGGGGCGTTTTTGTGTCCCTTGTCTCATCGCGCTCCGCGTTTCAGAATCCCGCTGACTCTTTCAAATCTGACACCCAAATCCCTCACCTACTTACTCCTCCGCCCCGGGCATTTTTCTTGACTTCCTCCGCGCAATAACTCACCAGTAATCAAGTGCCCTCCTCTAAATCGTTTCCTGGCTAAGCCGCAGCCCACGCGCTTAGGGGGAAGTGATTCTTAAAGCCTCCTCCCCGTCACGCACCGCAGGATAATTTTTGCGTGAGGTGTGATGGAGTACTCCACGTGTAAATCAAGCGTTTAGAATCGAAATGGCACAACGACACTTTTTAAAAAAATTGACAATAATTGCGCACCATGAAGTGTAATTTTTCAGTCGTGTTAAAAGGAATTGGAAGAAATTTTAAAAAATTAGCTTTCAAAGATCTAAGGGGAAGTAATCTCCACAAAAATGAAAAAATTAGTAGAATTGATTAAAACTGAAAAAATGAATTTTCTTTGAGGTATTTAATAAGAATTTTAAAATTTATCTTGTGATAAGTTAAGAATCCCCTATGATCTTACATGTTTCACATTTTTAGTGTATCTTTAGAAGCCGTCCATAAATTACGTAACGCTACAAAGGGATAGAGGAAGGGGCGGGGGTTGAGTAGAGCGTTAAGCTATTTTGTTTTTATGTATTAATGGATAGGGACGTACGTCACAAGAGCGTTATAAGCTGGGGGTAAGGGGGGTAGGAGGGGAAAATATGCCGAAATGGTGCGTTACTTAATTCATGAACGCTCCCTTAAGATCTGTATCTCTATAACAACGTCGATTGAACCATCACATAAGATGAGCATTGAAACTAAAATTATACATGGTATCAATTGCTGAAGTCCAGAATAGTAATTTGCTTTCCACCAAAAAAATTCCGTCAAAGCCCACCTTCCTCATCGTCCACCTCATTTTTGGGCCCTAAGAACTCCATGAAGCTCAAACTGGAGGAACAAATCAAAAACGGTAGCCACATCACAGAATGAAAATACGGTCCACATGGCGCTACTCTCCCCATCAAGTTAAACACATGGAAAACTAATGTCGGTTACTTTTCCTCACTCTGCACCATCGAGGATTCACCGAGGAAGTACACCGATGGGTCTCGTGTCGTTGTGGCCCATACCCAGCGCGATCGTGCTCTTCTCTGTCCCGACGACTGAAGAGTGCCCTGAGGATGATCCTAACTGCCGGGGTGTATCGAGTGTGCAGAATCACTGCGGCGGGTTTTTCTCGTTAAAGAAGCAGCGCACCGCGCGTCCGCTCCCCGCTCGCTCCCGGCAGACAAGTGCCGTCAACGACCGGACATAGTGGCAGAGTGCACGTCTACCGATCCATCTTCGTCAAGCGTCCTGCCCAACCCCCGTTGTCACGTTTCTAGAAATTCCATGGCGGTGGTGAAATAAGTATACTTAAAGAGGGAGAGTATTGACATTTACGTGTCGTGTTTCGATTGGTCGCGAAATATTTTGTGAGGCTCTGAAGTTTTTGACCGAATAATATAAACATGAAAAATTCATGACGTCATCCACCGCATCAGTGCGCACCTTGGTTTCTTCCACCTCGGATTCATTGATTTTCAGTGATAAATGAATGGACCACTAGACAAGGTACGAATTTCAGCATTCTGATTTTCACTAAAACTTAAAAACTAAACTAAAGCACCTAAAATTTCTCGTAGAACACGATGCGCACAACAAAAATTACCGAAATCAACTCCTTACGAAGATATGTTATGATTCTTGATGCGTGAATTCAAACCATCCGCTCATGAAAACTCAATGCTCAACGTGATTCACATTATCGCGCGCTAAACGTTATCATGACAGTTTTTGCGATATAAAAATCTGGCAACCTCAATCTTGACGCTTTGGCTCAGCTAAAGCAAATTGCTTGCTTATAGTCTGAACAACACATGGTGGGAAATGAACATTGCTCGATCGAGAAGCTTGCTGAAACCGTTGTGTAGTGCGCGATTTGACTCACGTAGAGCTTCGAGTTTATTGTGAACGGGCAGTTCAAATTCCTCATAACCAATGTGAAATAAAAAAGTTAATATCTGTGTTAGGAGTTGGTTTCAGTAACTTTCGTTGCGTGAATGGTGTTCTGCGTGAAATTCTGGTTAAGAAACATGTATCAGATTGCTTAAATTCCTACCTTGTCTAGAGGTCCATTGGCACCAGTATTTGTACCGGGGTAGGCCAAAGAAACGCTCGATACGGCATAACTTATTTAATTATTGAGTTAAACTGTTCCGGTTTGGACTGTTGTCCTAATCATCGAGGGGGAAACTTTTGGAGTGTCACGATCCTCGTCCGCAAATATATCAAAATTTTCAGCTGGGAAGCCCCCCCCCCCCAATTTTGACACATCAAGTTTTAGCATATCTAGCGTTCCTTTTGCCCATCCCGATATATTCCATCTCTATCATCCTATTTCTCTTCGTCTCTATCTCCCTGTTTTTCTTCGTCTCTATCTCCCTACTTTTCTACATCTCCTCTTTTGAAGAACATAGCATTTCCTTCTTATCCTTCGTCTTTGTTTTTCGAATGATAGGACGAACATTTGACCTGGAGGACCCAAATCTGTCAGACTAGTGCACTGGAAAAAAACACATTGGATCTAGAGTCCAGACTCTTAAAAACATCGACAAGGAAAAATAATCTTGACTCAATAAGATTTAAGCTTAAATCAAGAACCAAGCCTCTTAATTTGAACGGATTTCCTTTTTATTTAAGCTTAAATCTGATTGAATCAAGAGTCCTTTTTCTTGTCAATGTTTTCAAGAGTCTGGACTCTAGATCCAATGTGTTTTTTTCCCCCAGTGTGTTATAGACTAGCGCAACGATCCTATGACTAGATTTTCTACGTAGTCGAGTGTAGAAGAGAACAACATTGCGTTTTATACGCGCTATCCGGAAAATAATCTCGTGACTTCTCCGTTTATTACCGAATCGCTCCGAACGACATTCGATGAGTGACTATTGAGTGGTAGTAAAAGATGGCCGTTAACCTGGGAGGCAGCGATGGCGGGCGTACGAGGGTGGTAAAAGCGCGGCGATAGACAAGTCGGGCACGCAGATGGGGAGGGGGGGGGGCTGGCTCGGGGCACGCGGCCCGTGTCGCGGTGTCAGCCTTCAGATACAATACAAGGCTGAGCGGCGCTCCTGGAAAAAAAATAAAAATACAAAAAGGAGTATACTCAACTGACAGCAGAGTTGTCATATCAGGGAGGATCTCCGTTGAAGCCCCTGGTGGTCTACGGCCGGATCGGCAATGTCGAGTGTCAGGAACCATGGGGTTGGGGGTGGGGGTTGTGCCATGTGCCATGACAGTCATCTAGGTGGGCTTCGACGCCTCAATCTGTTCTCTGTCGCTCTCTCTTCCTCCCGCACCCGACGCGCCGGGACGCGACGGCCCCGAATTGTTGAGACGCATCCTCCAGTCCTGCACGTCAGTCTCGACTATGACTTGATACAAATTCATTGCTCGCACTGCACTTATTCAATTGAGCTATTGAAGACAGGAGCGGTGCGAGTGGCTACGATATTGCCAGATATACCGCGATTTTTTTCGTCCTTGGTAATTCAAATTCCAGCCAGCAGGCCGATTATAGAAACTGATGGACAAAGCTATAGACAAAGACGACAAAAGGGATTTGGAGGGATCCTATTGGTGGAAGCGGGTGGTGGTAATGGACATAGGTAATGGACTAACTAACGGCAACCCACCAAAGACCCGACAGTTAGTCCATCATTTTCTTCCTTAGTCTATAAGAACCAACCATGTCAACCAATAGGATTGCTCTATACTCCCTATGTCTTCTTTTTCTATCGCTTTGTCTATCAGTTTCAATAATCGGCCCGCAGGTTTGGGGCGTCATTTGAGAGGGCTGGAGGGATCTTTCTAAGCTATGAGACATGCACTAGATTCAATTTTTAGCATTTTTTGACACACAATTCTAGCATCTTTCTTTTAGGCAATCTTAAATTATACCCTATTTTAATTAAAAGTTGCTACCTCGATTGCGGATTTTCCCCACTCTGAAGACCTTAAAAAACCCCTAAAAATCGGGAATTTCACGGAAGTGCCTCCATTGCCTCCCCACCCCCCATTTCAGGAAAACAACAAAAATAACGACCAAACAACGCCTTTAAGATCCCTCCGTAAGATGCACATCAAAGATTGAGATTTACTATGTGGGAAGGAGGGGAGTGTCACAGGTAAAGTAAAATTTCAGGCACTGCAAGGACAAATAAGAATGTTAGAGGTTACTTGCTAGATTCTTCATTATATTTGATCCCTTAGAAATAAAAAAAACCAATATTATATTTCTGACGGTGGCTATCCCACGCGCCGCGGCTGGTAATATACCCAGATGCATGATTTACTTAAACATAAATCCTGTACTTATCACTAAATTTACCGGAGATCATATGGATACAATCCTATTATCAGCTTTTCCATCCGTGTGAAGAGATTTTATAAAGATTGTATACTTCAAAAAATCGGAATAAAGCATTTTTGTTTCCAGTTTTTAAAATTTTCATTTTCAATGTCTGTTTTGACAACAACACGTACGAAAGAGCATGATAATACTTCACTAAATTAAGTGTCGACAGAAATACGATTTTTTTTCGGCTCCCAAATGGTTGTTCGCGCGTATTGTAGGTCATAGTTCGTAGGCTCTGACAAGGGACCTCTCATTTCAACGGGGCGTTGATAGGTTATATCACAGACTTATCGGTCTGCACGGACCGTGCTTCATCTCGTTGACGGTTTTCATCCTCCATTTTTTATTTTTTTTATGTTCACCTCCTCTGTGTTTCAGTACCATTTGACTCCTCCTTCCGGTTAGGGTCGTGCACTTAAATCATGGTATTCGTGGAGACCATATTTCTGTCTTCAACTCAGTTCTCCCAACTCAAAGAGACACAGTTTTACGACGTGAGCCATCTTTAAGAAAAAAGTCAGCCATAACAGTCAATACCTCTTGTTTTATTAACTGAGGTCCTTCTATTAATGTCTATATTCAGTTGGTTCCGTTTTTCTCATTTGTAGTGATCCTTAAACATAGAGTACATAGAGTCGTAATGTAAGTGGGAGAGCCGGCGCCATGTTCTGCTCGACGAGTTCTGAGCCCGGTGTGCGGGGTCACTTTTTCGATACATATTCGATCCAAAATGGCGGTGTGGAATATGGCCGGATCCCCGTGTATCGCAAACAATCGATTATGTATCGAAAAAGGGACCCGGCGCTGCACAGGAATATTGGAATTCGAGACATGGAAAATGCTTAAAAGTGGCGCCAGCTCTCCCACTTACATTACGACTCTATGTACTCTATGTCCTTAAAGCGCTACGTGAGCAACACAGAGATATGGAAAGGGAGGAGAGAGTTGTTATTATGTCTTGTTTTTTTAACTCTTCTGCCGAATTTAAGCTACACTCCATTCGTAACACAGAGGAGAGCATTGCTAGTTCACGCCGCGAGCCATTGCGCCTTCAATTTTTCAGATACAACACGGACATCCATCAAGCACGAATAGTTGTATCTCTGCGCCGCGCCGTCATCAACGCGCATCCTTTCTTTTGCTCTAATTGCATATCGCGTTGGTTCCATTCGTCTTGTTTGCAGTGGCGTTCAAAAGGCTACATGAACATCACAGCAGAAGATAGGAGAAACATAATCCAGCCTCGTTTTTTAAACTGTTCTGCCGAATTTAAGCGACACTTCATTCGCAGCACAGAGCGGAGCATCGCGAGTTCACGCTTCGTGCCATCACGCCTTCAATTTTACAGATGCAACCCGGATATCCATCAAGCACGAATAGTTGTATCCCCGCGCCCTTTGTTTGGAAGCAATTTTGAATCTGTAAAGTCTCATGATAAAAGAAGTCTAGTAGCTAGTGAATGAGGCTAAAAATAGGTGTCTTTTTTATGTTTACACTTTTTTTTACCCATGTTTTAATTCCCTCGCTATTTATTCGTATATTCGAGCCACGTTTTTTTGTGCTTTATCGTAGCTAGTGAATCAGTTTTATAAATGAATCCATAGCATTGTAGACAGCCTCCTCCTCCAGCAACTACCGCATGTACTTTAACAGAGAATGGACATTTCGAAACACGTACATTTGTCGAGCTGTCAACACTGCATAATGATGCTTTAATGGTTCGATCTTCGTGTGGAGATTAGGTGGACAGCTAACGGGTGCGCATGAATAAATTATTGAATAATGCCTCGCTTAATCATCTACCGTCCGACTCCTGCAATGCGAGGGGTAGATTACTTTCGGGCTGCGTAACACGCTGAATTCAGCTCGGTCTCTTCGCCAATGGTCTCCTCGATTCTTAGTTTAAACACACTTTTTATTTTAAAACTATGTAAGGCAGTGTCGATTTATCGCAAAAAAGAAAGTCGTGGCCTATCAGACATCTCTAGCATTAGTTGGAAAGTGAGAACACAGTAGGAAAATGAAATCGCTGGTTTAACAATTTCGTAGTTAAAAGAAGTGTCCGACATGTTTCAATGTCGATTTTACAATAGAAAAATGCGACTTTAACTACCTCCGTGGTTGTATCAGCTATCCACTATTGTAAAATGTACATTTGAAACATGTTGGACATATTTTATAGCCATTTAATTCTGAAATCAGCAATCCATTTTTTTCCTTTGGTGCTACATGTTTACGGTGACTTTGTGTTACTTTGAGTTACTGCCGTCGGTTAGATTAACCAAAATAATTTGTTTGATCGACCGAAACCGTAAGTTACTCTATGACATCTGGGAATGAAAAATGTGTCCCACATGAACCAATGGACTCTAGTTTCTCTCTCTATCACTCAGATTTTGCGGCTTGCGAATGAATTGAAGGACCTTTTATTCTCATTTTTATTATTGTAGGAGCAAAATCGCATCCTAGTTCTTATCATAAACACAGAAAAAAACTGATCAGCTTAACTTTTACTTATTTTTGCCACACAAGAAATAATTGTACCCAGTTGTGAAGCACGAACTCTAAAATTACGTGTTTCCTGCAACGTGGCTAATCCGATGGCTCCAGTTTGTTGAACCGAACTCGAATTACCTCTGGCTAATTTTTTTTCGAACAAAACACACTAAAGATGCCAACGAAAGCGTCATTGTTGTCTGCGATAAATTACTGTGTTTTGTATTGTCTGGGTATTCTTTTACGAGGTCTTTGCGGTCAGCGCTCAAGTACCGGATGGATTCGGCCGTTGAGCTTCGAGGAATCCACTCGACAACCTTACAACCCTTATAAAAGAAAACGTAAGATACGGTTCTCACAAGTACCCTTTGAGTAGGCTAACAACTGTGGGCTTAACCCCCTGTGAAATAAATTAGATTACCGTAATGAGTACCCCGATGGCCTGACAAACAGGGCTATGCCCTAGTCGTTCGTGGAAGGAGGACGCGATGAAAAAAGGGTGACCAGGAGCCGGGTACACACCGTGACACCGAGTGACCTTGGTTTTAATTTTAATTTATGCAGGTCGTGTGACATCTGGACGCGGACTCCGGAGCGCGACCTTTGAGTCTCTCGCAAGGGCTTTTGAATTTCTCTCGTCCCAAATCGTATTTACCTAACTGAACCTATTTGCGTCATGAATAAAATAATGCGATCAGAATAATCGTACCATTTTTCATCCGGCCAAAGGACAGTTCAAAGTTTAATTAAATAAAAATCTTGCATGCGGAAAAGAGGTCTTGGACTGCTAACTCAAAGGACAGGACGCTCACTTCGAATGGTCAAGCTCATGTGAGCTGATTACAACCGTCCTGACCTCGTGAACTTACTTATCAGGATGTCTCGATAACACTGCTCTTGATTTTGGGTTCTCATGGGACTTCCGAATTTCACCATTAACAACGGGCAAAGGCAAAATTCCACAGCCGGTCATTCAATGAATATGTAACTTCGGGCATGTTGTCTCCATATCGATTAATACAGGAATACTGAAGGCTAAAGGACTTGAAATTTAAGATGTGCGAAGCGAACACCTGCTACATTCATTCCCACGCTAATACTCGTGGATTACGCAAAAGCCTTTTGCACTGTTCCCGAGGACTGGTGAACATTGATCATTATTTCAGTGCAGACTGATTGCGGTAGACACACGAGTCGTAAGGATAGGAAGTTTGAAATGTAGCCAACGTGCGTTACATTCCAGAAAACATAAAATCTCAATAGAGAGGGAAGCAGCTCATACGGGCGCAATTTTACCTCGAAGAGATACGCTGTTTGGTAGCAGAAAATGGAGATGTTGCATGTGTGGGGAATTTGCGATTTGACTGTTGATTCTGATGTAAAAGTTCGCGAGAAACACGATGGTGCCACTGGTTTTCCCTGAAATCAACTACCAAGCTTAAAAACAGCTCCCAAGTCGAGGCCAAAATGGAGGGGATATCCGACGATATCCTTAGAGTACACGTCTACACCAAGACAAACTCTCCATGCAAAGATAGGGAGCAAATAAATACATTGGCAGGGCTGCCACTTTATTTGGGGACTCTAAGACTGAGAACACGGCATCACTGCTAATGTATTTGTTCCCTATCTTTGCATGGAGAGTTTGTCTTGATGTAGAGGTGGACTCTCAGGATAGCGTGGGATAGCCCCTCCATTTTGGCCTCAACTTGAGAGCTTTTTTTGAGCTTGGGAGTTAATTTCAGAGAAAACCAGTGACACCATCGTGTTTCTCGCGAACTTTTACACAGAAATCAGAAGTCAAATCGCAAATTCCTCACACATGCAACATCTCCATTCAGGAGGTTTGCACTGCACAGATGATGGGTTCATTTACACTCGAAACGCGTCTGCAGTTGCCTTCCTGAATGGTTCTTACTTCTATTGCACCAAACAGCATATCGACGGTGAAACTACCAAACCACGTATCTCGTTTGCGGTGTTTAAAAATCTACGCTCACATTTTATTCTTTTGAAGTAGACCAAATCAATATCATTCCTTGAAATTTTCACAGAATTCTCTCCGCACGAAGAGGAAAAATCACAGAAATTTTCAAGACTGGACGTTAAGTAGTTTTTCATTTAAAAAATAAAGTATGACAGGAAGTTTGCGACGTCGCAAACCGAGATACGTGGTTTGGTAGTTTCACCGTCGATATCTATTCGAGGAAAAATCGTGCTCGTGTCAATTTTTTCCCTCAGTATTGAGATTTTCAGTTCACTGAATTGAATGCATTTTGGCTACATTTTCAACTTTCGGCAATTTTTCAGTGGATTCATTTTTTAAAAATTCTGAGAAAACCCCTGATTGACTATGAAAATTTGTTCATTTACAAGAAAAGGGCCATCGGATTCATTGAGGACGATATCCAGTGTAATTCTTGTCGAGTCAGCTCAATATTCAGAATTACCGATTATCGGACCATTACGAAAGCGGTATACGTGTGCTCATTAATCTGATTTTTCTCCGGATTAAAATGAGTCTTGGGATAAGCAACGCACTTTTGGACCTGTTGAACTTTTTATATGAAAAGTTACTTACTTACACAACTCGAGAGAAGAGTATGAGAATAACTAATCCATTCAAAATTTCTACATTCCAACAATCCATGTCACATTCTCCCGGCAGAATATCTCGAATATGTGATCATTAGTTGCTGGAGAAAATATTTCCTCCTGCGGGAGCGCTCAACAGCATGCCCGCAACTCTTCAACTTGAACTTCCTCCGAGTTCTTTGACGAATTTAAAAGAATAACAGGAGTCATCGTGGGAGCGGGCAGGTCGTCTATCCTGTCATTTCGAGAGGCGCGTGTGAGAATAGCTCCTCGTCCCTCTTTAAGATGTCTCAGGAAAGTTCTACGCATGCCGTTGGATCTAGTTAAATATCACGTGGATGTGAATTCCTCTGGACCTACTGTGGATTAGATCAGGTGCTGGCTGACGTAACCTGCATCATGAACAGGTGTTGAATACTCGATAGGTATTGATTTATTACACTGGAAAAAAAAAAAAAAAACACATTGGATCTAGAGTCCAGACTCTTAAAAACATCGACACGAAAAAATACTCTTGATTCAATCAGATTTAAGCTTAAATCAAGAACCAAGCCTCTTAATTTGAGCGGATTTCCTTTTTATTTAAGCTTAAATCTGATTGAATCAAGAGTCCTTTTTCTTGTCAATGTTTTCAAGAGTCTGGACTTTTAAGTCTGGATCCCATGTGTTTTTTTTTCCAGTGTACAATTTATACCCAGTCAAGATGTGTCGTTTTTTAAATCGAAATTGATGTAATTGCTGTAGTTTGGTATTAAACTTGACCCAAACATTAACAGAATCCCTGATAATCCCTGACTTTTCCTCGATGACAACCCGATGGCAGGTTTCAACCTAACGCTTCCGTGACATCAAGTTTGATCAAGAAGTCCATATGTACCTACACAGGTGCATAAAAAGGAGAGGGCCTAAACTTGGTAAAGTAAGAATGGTATTATTGTAGCAAACCACCTTGAATTTTTTTAATCAAATTCTTCAGTGAATATATTTTTCGGAAATGATCTTTTACCTCTTATTTCGACAGATTAGCAAAGTCTGCGCTAGAACAGACCTTTATTAATATGGTAAAACTGTCGGAAAATGCAAACAAAATTTAAACATTCTCAAAAAAAGTCAAACGAGTCCAAGTTCTACGAGTTTTACAGACGTACCCTAATTTTGTGACTGAACGAATTTGATCGATTGTCTCATTTTATGATTTCAAATTATTATTAAATAAAAAAAAAAAAAAAAAAAAAAAAAACACCAGCGGTTAATATCAAATTGCTCCAAGGGTACTTCGGAAATTTCAGGATGAATTCACCCAAAATAACGTCGTTTCAAATCCCTGGCATAAATATTTGCTCTTATGAGATAGTACAATACAATGCAAATGCGCGGAGGAATATTCCACAGCGGCCGCTAACTTCGGCGTGTTCTCTATCGCATTGAAGCGGCGGTTCGGAATTACAGTAGCGATAATTCATCTCCTTTGTTGGAGTCCAAACATGGGACTCGTAAAAAATGAAAAATAGTTTCCAGTCATGACTAATTCATGATAAAACCCTTCAAAATGTACGATGAATTTTGAAAAATTTCAGTCGCAAGAACACGAGAGAAATCCGAAAGAAACGAATGACTCGTCGGCTCCGCCATGAATGATTAATGCATCGTTTTGATCCGTCAGCCGGGGTAAATGCTAATCAACTTTCGACAGTAATGCATCACGGTCTTACGTGAAAGCACGTTGACGCAAGTCGGCCGGTGCCCGCGTCTTCTCCAGAAACTCAAAATCTGTCACCACACTCATTAGGGCTGTCACTTCTCTCAAAATTCCCCGGAATCCGCGGTTATTATCGCGACCAAAGCCGAATACCATTTCGAGACAGAGTCGGCAAGTCTGTTTCGGCTTAGCGGCACACAATTCCATGACGCTTTTCCTCGTCGCTCGAATTCAATACTCCGTCTCATCACATTTTTGGAATGACTCCGGATTCAGCATAATTGACACGGAATTCGAGGATTTTAAAACTATTTATCCCCCTTCGTTCTCGAAACGGCTCCCCGACGTCAAATTAATTTCACCTCCTTTTCCCCGACCGGAGCGAGACTCCCTTTTGATTAATCCGGAGTTGCTGTGAAATTTAAGCAACTTAAGTAGTGTAATCTATAAAACGCTTGTTTGGACAGCCGACAGCACGGATTTTTCTTTCGCTT
>NW_017556656.1:3345958-3369236 GCF_001854935.1 Bemisia tabaci
GTAAGAAAGACGGGTAAAGAGGTTAGATGATAAACGACCCTCTGACAAGAGTGGCAATCCATCAACAGAGTCTTGCAGACTGCCGGAGCTTTGGACCTCGTTTTAGGGCGCACCAACCTTCCTTTTAAATGATGGGCTGAATGCCCGGATAATTTATTATCAGGAAGGAGAAGCAGAAATTAACTTAACCTTAAAGTCTGGTCGATGTTTGAGTGATTGAGTGATGGATCTAGCCGACTACACCGATCATACTCGTAATTCGATACGCTCCCTCGAGAGGGAGCTTTCGTCGTCTTCGTTTTCAGCTGTTTTTGGTGTGAGCTTTCCATTTGATAGCCGCAATAAGCATGGTGTTCAAAATCAAAGCAACGTGGTATATAGGCCAGGCACCAAGGGAATGAATATTGACTGAAATGCTGGAAAGCTAGACATTTTTTTTAAAAAACGGATTATGAGGTCCTTAAATACGGGTTAATTTTGCACCATTCCTGAAGTGAAGTTTCAGCCGCCATCTTGCATTTTTAGGCCTAAAATTGCAATTGGGAGCTCACCGCCCTGGCCATTCCGCGGCCTGATCATTAACCAGCGCTTCGCGGCATCAGAGAGCTGGAAAAGACACATATTGTAGGAGCGATGTATGTTTAAAAAATCGGGGATTTCAAGAGGAATTTCCAAGAGATGTTTATTTTTCAATGTTGTTGAAAGAAAAGAAGGGGGAGAAAAAAAATAATAATTTTTTAGTTGCACCCAAATCGCGTTCGACAAATTTTTGTGGAAAATCTCCGATAAAAAAAGAACAAAAAAACAAAAAAAATCGTGGAGGCTATTTCATGGTTGTTGCTGACTTTTGTACAAGTGTTGAGATATAAAATTTGTATTTTTCATTGACGTGAAGATAGCTAGGAAAATAGGCAAGTTTTCTTCTTATTCGGTTTATTTTTAAACCTTGTTTTCCTATATTGTAGTGTTTTGAGCTTAATACGTGTGTAGAGATATGTAGATGAAAAGTCTAGCCACTTTAAAAGTAGATTAAGTGTTGTCTTACATGCAACAAAATTGCCAATGAATTAATAAAAACACGTGCCTCACTTGAGGTACTTAAAAGCATCCCCTCATATTATTGATATCCATTCATCTAGACAGGAAAAATCAAAGAAATATGATCCAAAAATAATGACGCAAGTAGTTTTTAGTAGATGTTTCGATGGAGGATCCATACATATACGAAGAAAAAATTTTACCGGTTGACCAGTTAGGATTGATCACCACGAAGAGGCTATATCGGTATTTGATTCTAACAAATGTCTGATGAGCTGGTTAAAATTTTGCAATTACATTTTACAAATGCAAACTGTTATTTTTAAGGAGCTTCTAAAAGATTAAATTAAAAACACATTAAAAAAAATTAAATTAAACAATAGGAAAGGGAGTAAAATAAAGAAAAATTGGAGGTAATTTAAATTTAACAACATAGAAAAATTATGGGAAACTTAAGAACATCAAAGAATACTTGTGCCCTCTTTAATTCGTAACGTTTCACTGCAGACTCTATTTGTAAAAGCATATGGGTTTTGACGAATGGAAAAGTTTAAGGCTACCATTCCCCACAGCTCACTTTCCAAGTGAAAATGTTTTCAGGACTGATGTACAAAGCTGTTTATTTTCATGACGCACATCAAGTGGATATGCCTCACGTTACAAAAATTGAAAAATAATGTACCCATCATTTTTTGTGTCAAACTATATGCTAATCACATGATATGGCATGTGATGAATATTACACCTACGATGGGCCGAAATGTGCTCGGATAATGAGATTTTAGATGGTAATTTTTCCTCGTTTCGTGCCCATGCTCCTCGGTTAAAAATGGATCTACGAAATTTCGTGGAATTAAAAACAAAAAAGCATAGAAAAAGAGGTCTGGGTATTGACGTCATTTGTAACTTTGGAAGACACTCAACATAATGTATCCTCACTGATGGGTGCATGGATCATCGAAAGAGTATTGGATCTTCCTGCCACTCAACTTTTTGAGTACCACAAACGAACAAAAAATTTTATTTGCGGAATTCTAATTTCCCATTCTCAGCATCCATCATGAGACCCATCAAATTCAACGTCACGTGAGAGTGTGTGCGTGTTTGTGTGAATGTAGTCAGCTTGTCCACGAGGCTACGTATTATCTACTGTAGTCGTATACAAAATTAAGAGGGAAAAAAGCGTGCTCTCGATTACCTTTGGCATGCCGGCTTCAGTCGGTGCTTTTCCGTTTATCGTGCTGCCATCTCTGTTCTGAACTTTGTAATGGACCACTAGACAAGGTACGAATTTCAGCATTCTTATACATGTGTCTTGTCCAAAATTTCACGAAGAACACGATACGTACAACGAAAATTACCGAAATCAACTCCTTACGAAGATATTTAATGATTCTTGATGCGTGAATTCAATGCACCCGCTCATGAAAACTCAATACTCTACGTGATTCACATGGCGCGCTAAACGTTTATCATGACAGTCTCTGCGATATAAAAATCTGGCAACCTCAATCTTGACGCTTTGGCTCAGCTGTAGCAAATTGCTTATAGTTTGAAAAGCAAATGGTGGGAAATGAACATTGCTCGATTGAGCAGCTTGCTGAAACCATTGTAGTGTGCGATTTGACTCACGTAGAGTTTTGAGTTTCTTGTGAGCGGGCAGTTCAAATTCCTCGTAACCAATGTGAAATAAAAACGTTAATATCTTCGTTAGGAGTTGGTTTTAGTGATTTTCGTTGCGCGAGTCGTATTTTACGTGAAATTTTGGTTAAGAAACATGTATCAGAATCCTTTAACTCGTGCATTGTCTAGTGGTCCATTGTTTCAGTGAGTTTTGCACACAATTTGCAGTGTTTTCTTTCGGGTAGCCTTTTTGAGTGGGTTGAGGTCTTTTCTAGTTGTGTGGCAAGTAAATGCATTGATGGCGAATCCTTTCTATTATGTACCGAACAAAAAAAAAAACAAAAAAAAAAAAAGAAACTGAGGAAAAAAACTTTTTTCGCTACCTCGACTAGTGTTCGAGGAGGTTCAGAGCAAGTAACGGCGATATATTTTTTTTTTTTTGCAAAAAAAGTAAGTAATTGATCTTTAGAATGTAGCAGATTATGTGTACCTACAATTTAAGCTTGCGAGAAGATTTTGTTTTTACGCTTTCCCTCTGTTGATCTGATTTTTGCAACTTCAATTGTCCACTGTGCGGTATCATTACATCCTTCATTTGATGCGCTCCAAAGAATCCTATGGGCGTGATGCAGGCGTGAACGGGCTGTGTTGATTTGTAAATAGAGGTACTTGATGTCAATATAGGAGCAAGCGAGGAACACAATAATTGGCTAATTATCAGTGAGAGGGCCGGGTGGTCGAGACAAGTGTTCAACACTTGTTTTGATAGGGTTAATTTCCCCTGCCTGAGCACACTTGACACTTGTGACAATATTTACTATCGCTCAACTAGCCGATGTCACGTTAACTGAGACTGGAAATCGAAGAAATCTACACTTCAAAATTATACCTGCATGTATAAACTTTGTGAATTATAATCAACGTATGTTTACCTCGCAGCCCGCAACGAAAGTAGTTCCCAATCAACGGCAGTTAAACTGCGACTTCTTCCCACGCGAGTACTGAATGCAGCTGTCAATATATAATATTACCATTGCAAAGAACATTTTTGTAAATGGTCTTATATTTTCAATCTCTTCAAACGAAACGTATGACTTTTAGAATGGATGCTAACTTGTGTCTTTAAATTCTACGAAAGTCTTGCTACAATGATACTTAAAACTAAAAACAAGCACGAGAACATAGGTAAGCAAGGCTAAAGTTTACAATCAAATTGAATGGGGGTGTTTCGGGATGGTTGCAACTTCATTCTTAAACAAGGAATGTATTTATACAAAAAATAGACGTAACAGAAAATCATAATCCTCAGACCCTTATGTGTGATAAGAGGTTAGCACAGAAGTCTTTCCCCAGGTGCGTTAAGACTGTCGATGCTCTAACTTACATTAGACTCATGTTGTGATAAAAACTTGAAAGTTTATCCCAACAAGATTTCTTTTGAACCTAATGCGTGACCTGATGAAGCCGTGCCACTCCGCAGCCGAAATTTCATTTTACGTCAAGTTAAAGAACGAAGCTGCTTTTTGGTGAATTGACTATTTCGTGACTTTCTATAGCATCTACTGTCTTCGACCTAATTCTGACCTCTGAATGAGAAACTTAGCGCCAAGTAGATAAATCTGCGGGCCCATCATGTACATTTTCGACCATCCATTGGAAAATGGACCTTATTCCACTTTACGGAAAAAATTTCAGTGCACGATAAAAAATATATCAACTTTACTGCCTACTAAGAAAATGGGGGAAAAATTCCCAAATACACATGAATTTGAATGGCATATATTTTCGTGATCTACGACCCGTGATCTTTGCACTGCACAATGTCTCAGGTCTGGGTCCGACACCATGGGAGAATGCAATAGTGTATTTTCTTCGGAAAATACACTAAAAAGTCCCACTTTAGGAAAACCACTAAAAAAGCATGATTTGCATTTATACAATGTCTGAGACATATTGTTAGAATTTTAATTTGAATAAAAAAATTGTAGCATAAGAGCAATGAAGTTTTTGTGTAACTAGGATGTACGCCCCGTGGCCACTACGCGGCCACCCCCGAGGGTTAATCTATATAGAATGGGCTCATCTAGGAACTGGATCCTATCGATAGACATGAGCGTGCGTATTTTTGTGTAATACAGCAGTATATGTGAAGGTTAAATGCAAAATCTGCAATATAACCTCTGCATTTTCGCTATGGCTAGTGGTATTGCACATGGGTTTTCTTCAAAACTCTCATCGCAGATACGACCGGTTTGCTCACTGCTATACAGTCAATAATTCGGACTTCAAATACTCATGCATGATTATTAAAGAGAGTGAGAGTGTGAAGTTGAAAATTAAAGGGTCAACGGAAACCGACTCTTGGGTCGCCACCACAAAACCGAAGCAACTAATCAGGTATTCAAACGGGAAACTTTCCAATGAGGAGTCAGATATGAAGTGCTGACTTAAAAGCACGTAACTGCAGCCGGAGCTCATTATGCATAAGCGGTTTTGCCGTGAGCGGCAAAGTCAGTTGTAGACGGGACACCCCACAACCGCAGAGCCGTGAATACTGGCAATTTAAACCTTCATTAACGTTTAATTGTCGGTTCACGCGAGAACTAAAACGTTGGGCGAAACAGGAGACAATGGTCGCATTTATTTTCTCTATTACCCTGGCGTGCTGAGGAAGAACAACGAATAAGCTTTCAGGCGTTGCCAAATATTCTCTGGTGAAATCAGGTTTTGCAGGGAAATGTAGGGATATTTTTTTTTTTTACTTTCCAGAGAATCTTCCCCGCAATCTTATCTAAAGTATCTGAAAATATTTAGGAACAATATTCATAACTTTTCTTTGAGAGAAATATTTTGTCGGGAAAATTGCGGCAATATTTGAATGTACATAGGATGTTTTTCTCTAGCACGGCAGTGCTCCGTTATATTTCTCTCTCTTTCAATCATGTCTTGGGCTGTTTTGTCTCATTTTTCCTCTTTTGAAACAACGAGACACAATTGAAATCTCACCAACAGCTGCTCAATTTAACACATTTTTCGGGTTGCGGTTCCGAAGTTCTTTTTTCTAACGACAGAGACTTTCAATCATAAATTTTTCATCCTGTAAAATTTAAAATTTTGGCTATGAAGCTCCTGTCAGTGGAAACAATTTCATCTGTTCAAATTTTAAGATAGTATCAGCGTATTGTAACATTAGGGGGGGGGGGATCAATCGTTGTCCTTCAGACATCAATCGTGGGTTCTAGCGGTAGCAGTTTCCGAGTCGTAAATACATAAAATAGTAACATTGTAACCACGACTTAAAAAGTAGGAAGGATCTGGAACTGGAATCTACTATGAAAATTGTGAGGGTAACTACTCTTTTTTCTCCGCAAATGTCGTGTAGGTACTCGATCTCGTTCCAACTTTGTTTACGTTATTAAATGAGAAATAAATGGAAAAAAGACAAATATAATGCAAAAATCGCAGCAAAATATATTGAAATCAGTATTTTGATCAATTTGTTTCGTAGTGGACCAGCAATGGGGCACAGCTGACTTGTCATTCGCCAATTTTCTCCATAAATTACACATTTAGAAATCAATAACAGATACGCTGTTTCTAATTTTTTAGCTAAAACATCGTATTGACGGTGAAACTACAGGAGCACGTATTTCGTTTGCGCTGTTTCAAAATCTCTGCTCCCATCTTAATTTATCAAAGGAGTACAAAGCGGTCAAAATTATTATCTTCACTCAGATGAGAAAAACAAGAAAAGTTTTCAAGAAATGATGTTTAGTATTTTTCCGTTTAAAGAATAAAGGATGACAGGAAGTTTAAAACGTTTGCAACTCGAGATACTTGTGTACTATCGATTTGTAGCTTGTTTCTCCCAAAAATTTGCGGTGAAAATCAACGACAAAAAAAATGCTTTTTTGTTTCTCC
This sequence comes from Bemisia tabaci, assembly GCF_001854935.1. Classification (NCBI taxonomy): domain Eukaryota; kingdom Metazoa; phylum Arthropoda; class Insecta; order Hemiptera; family Aleyrodidae; genus Bemisia; species Bemisia tabaci. The sequence continues at coordinate 3,352,541 of NW_017556656.1, forward strand.
AAAATCTATGAGGAATACTCGGAGTTTCCAGTCAAGCTGTAGTTTAGAGCCAACTCCTCTAAGGCTAATCAGCGTAATCAAGTAGGTGAGGAAAAGGGGCCAGTGTTCCCGTAGCCTTAAATACTCGTCTACATAGTACCTACGCCGCGCCGCATAGTATCTATAAGTGCATTTGCCACCAAAAGCAACCAAGTACTCCAAGGCGCTACCACTACATGTCCAAGGATAGCCATTATGGCCGGGAAGAAACCGGGTGAAGTCGACATTTTTATGAATCTCGCTTTCTCCTCGGATGAAATTTAAAATCCCCTTAAAAAGTTTGAATGGGTAAATTATAAGTTGTAATTGACGCGTTGCTGAGCAGGCTCCTGGAATGTTGCTACCGTGTTGTCTCTGTGTGCATGTTTTGATTGAATAAAATTTAACTTCAGAGCGGCTTCGAGAATACCGTGACGATTTAGCCGGAGTGAAGGTGATTTGCCATCGTGCATTAAAATTCAGAATAAAACTGATTCTCTCATTAATTATGATGATCATCGAATGATTATGCGCATGATCTGCGGTAACTTTCTAGTTTCTTGATCTACCTGAACGAAAGACATACCTGACTTTCGTGAAGTACTCTGTTGCAAACTTTAGCTAGGGCAATATTAAGAAGTTCTGAGGGAGAATGGCATTCGGTACTTAGCTTGTTTTTAATGGAAATACCGCGATGTGGAGACGACATTTTTTTTTTATAAGGCTTGATACGAATGTGATCTACCTGTATTAAATTCTGGCTTTGCTATAGTCAACTTGCAAAAGGAAGCTGAAAAATTTGTTGATTTTTTTAAAAAAAATAGTAAATGCCTGTTTTAATGCATTTTTCGTGATTTTGAACCATCATCATACAATATGCATTGACGTATTACATCAAAAAGCATTATCCCTTCTGACATGTACCTTAAGATCCATAAGGATAGGTACAGGCATGACAGGGCTCAAGTCACAATGGATATATGTCCTTTTGATTTCAAAACGTCTATATGAGCTTTCTGACTCACTAAATTGTCACTTTTTGACGCAGTTTATTCTACAGACCTACTGGTCTGACTTTAATAATTTTTTCCGGATATTGGTCAATATTTGTAATATTTTTGAAATATGACTTTATGAAGGCACAAAACTTACTCTGGGGTTTGGTTGGGCTGCGCATCGGGCAGGAACCTCTACTAACTTTTCTGATAGAAACAACTTTTCATTTCGCTCCAGCAAGAGTTTGCCGTAGACGCATTCCTCACCATCTTGTTGGCAAAACTAGACTTATGTTACAGGCCACATCATATAAACGCCAAGAAGCAACTAAGCCGAGCTACATTCGGACACTTCTCGTTGTGGCCCGAGGGAAATAACGTTACAAGGGACAGAGAAGTCAATCCCATAATACATGCCTTTGTCTTTCTTCGAGGACGTTGATTAAGTAGCAACCGCGAGTCACCGGGGTATTTTTTTCCGCTGAATGTTGCAACGGAGCAACCCGCCGCTGCTGCTTATAATAGCTGTCGGCTCTGACAATATAATTACATGCTGTCCAACACTGCTCTCGTACTTAGTGTTGTCTGAAACATGCTACTATATTTGACAAGTCCGTCTGATTATAAGCAAGAGCCGTATAGCTCTGCAGTTAGTCACTGTCCACACAATGCACAACAAGCTCCTCGGGGCTTGCACCATCCGTCCGGACCGCCTCTTCCACACTTTAATTCGCGCTCGAAAATAAATTAGGCCCATCGCCCCTCGTCAAAAGCGCGTGATTAAGAAACCTATTTGAATTGAGAACCGTGAGTGATATATTATGCGTGATCCGTATGCTGCTCCCGGGTCCAGTCGCTCCGTCATTTCTCGGCTTGAGTTATGGCGCACAATTTGGTACCTGCTTATTTTACGGATTCAAAACGCCAGGAGTCTAATTCTGCCGTCCAGAGCCAAAACGCCTTACCTCCGTTTTAGATTTTTTCAATTTTTTCCGATGGAATATTTTATCACAGAAAAATCAATAAGCTTTTATACTTCATAATTCTGGCATCCCCGTGTCACATCATTGAGAACTCAAACTGACGAAATGAAGCATATTGATGATCGGGTTTTCTCGTTATCAACATTCTGCGAGGAAGGAAAATACAAAATTTTGAGTGCAGTTACGATGTTTTTGTTATGAGTGTTAGAATTTTACGCAAACAGTTTAAATGATTGAGATGTTTAAATTAGAGCTCTCTCTTCTTCTGGCAATTATTTTGAATTATGTAGGTAACTCAGCAGTCAACAGATACATTCAACGCATTTTTGCATTATGATTAATACCACTATTCGATCATGTGGGAGGCCGTTTTGCCTACCTTGAAAAGTGAAGGTAAAACGAGTTTCAGTCGTCCGGCTGCACTTACATATGCGCCGAACGCACTATTCTGAGTGATACCACTATTCAACCACGTGGGAGGTTGTTTTGCCTACTCAGAAAACTGAAGGCGAAACGGGCCTCAGTATGCACTGAACGCATTTCCAGTTACCGCACGGATAATCAACGCTTTTTTGCATGAGTATTACCACTGTTCTACCACATGGTGAGCTAGCTGATTTGTTTTTGCATGCGCATGGGGGATAGAGAATTTGCAGGTGTCTGAAATTTGATGAATTTTGTGTTTAAGTGGACTACTAAGTGAACTGAAATTGACGATATCTTTGGTTCATAAATTGAACAATTAACGGGGGAGATGGGACAAAATGATCTAATCTGCTTGCATGTGTTTAAATGGGAAATGCCGCCAGATGACGTCACTAGGCGGTGCATTTTCTCACTTTTAAATCTATTTTCATATACCATTTCCTATATCAGAATAAAATTGTAAAAAATACTGCAAAAATCAACTCTTAATGCACCCTTAGATGAAGTGATAAAAATTGGCGTGCATATTCTCGATTATAGCCCGAAAAGAACAGGGAGAGAAAGGAGAAGAAGAAGGATGAAGGCCGAAATGAAATGAGTGCAAAAAAGAGGATATGGAAGAGAGGATTGAGTTAATGATGTAAAGAAATAATAAGAGGTGAAATAACGTTAATGAGAGAAAGAATAAAGTGAAACAAGAGGAAAATGAGGGAAAAGAGGATTGAGTTAATGATGTAAATAAATAATAAGAGGTGGAATGACGTTAATGAGAGAGAGAAAGAATAAAGTGATAAAAGAGGAAAATGAGGGGGAAAAGGAATAGGAAGGGGTGGAATAAAGATGATGAGAGAGAGAATAAAATGAAAAAATAGGAAAATGAGGAAAAAGAGGACTTTTCGGGTTTTGCCTCCTCTTTCACAAATTTTCGACCCCACGTGTTGCCTATGGTAATAGGTCATAACAGATATTTTAGTACAAGCCTCGATGAGCACCTATACTTCCATGCTGTCCACAGCTTCTATGAAAATAGAGTTACACCCTTTTTCCGACGGAGCAACTCGATGACTCCCTCTTGGGAGCCCGTTTGCTGCCCCCTTGCCCCCCCCCCCCAACTACACGCAGGAACTGTCATGCATTCTCAACACTTGCACGGAGATGATGGACTCGAAAATTATACGCGGGCAAATACGGGCGAGTGAAACGACCCCTCTATTTCCGTTTACCTTAGTCATTTCACGCGTCACTTCTCTGACACCTAATTACGGGAGAATCAATTTAGGTGCTCATTTGATCAGCTACAACCTTTCCAGAGGTGTCTGTTTCGACAGAAAACTGGCCGTCGACATTTCGCTTCCTGTCCGCGGTCATTAGCATACCCGTTCATCACGCTGCATGTCGGGTACTTGGCTTGGTGGCGCGGTTTCATTAATTTCTTAATTTATTGCCCCTTCCAGGACTCGCGAAGAGATGAAGATAGGCTAATCATAATTAACTGTTGCTTTGTCTGATGTGTCCCATGAAGAGGAGCTCGTTGGCTGGTGGTAGCTTGCAGCCTTCCAGCCCGACTCTTTATCACTGTCTGTTTGCGTGATTCTGCGCTCCAACATTGGAGCATCCATAACCTCCTGGAGAGAGCTTTTAAAATCGGTGGCTCGATGTGATATGGCCATTCGTTTTACATCCAAATGGCTTGAGCTATAGAGCTAGGCTCCCGAAATTGAAAAGCAGGAAAGAATAAGAGCAGCAGTCGTTTGTTACCTCCATTATCGATAAGATTGTTTTTTTTTGACAGAAAATTGGATTTGATTCACAACTAGAGATTTGTGTCTATGGACTTAAAATCAACAGACATTAAATGTGGCTTTCTACCGCTTGTGGCCTCAAAAAATCGAAACGGATCGAGGTACAAAAATGGGCTTAGTTCGCTCATTACTTCGGCAAAAACCACGAAATGAAATAACAAAATACACTGAATTCAATTGAAATTTAATCATAAAATTTAAATTTGACGTCGGCGTAATGAGCAGTTATTTTGTACCAATAAAATATCCGTTGGTGAAATCATATGAATTGAGGATGAAGTTGCATGTGTATTTATTCCAAACATTTTCACGACTTCATATTCAATTTTTAAAATGCGAGTATCTGAAAAATGCCGTACTTAAAAAGAGCCCTACTCTGAAAAAAAACCGAAACAAACACCATCAGCTTATTATTTTAAAGTCATCCTTGAAACATGGATAGGGGGTTTTACAAACAATGAGAGTAAATCATACATAAAAAGAATGAATGATTTATCACCTACTCTATAAGTTAAAGATGAAGAAACACTATTGAAGGAGTCACAAAAGTCACAGCTTCTATCTTGCCAAAGCTGTAAATTCAAATTGAGGAGGAACGATGACAAATCAGCAATTATTCTTTCCCACTTTCTGCGGCAATTTTTACTCACCGTTGGTGCGGCATAAGATATGTGTTGCCAATTTGAGTCAAAAGTACACATAAAGTTAGTTCTTTTTAATCGTTCTAATGTGTAAAAGAACCAGCTTTTCTTTAGCATCTCAAATTTGACGCAGCTTTTTCAACCATACTAGAGGTGAAATTTCCCGTTCAACAATGGAGATTTCGTTTTTTTTTGGGGGGGGAGGGTCATAATTCGTTTGTAGAGATTCAAGGGATCATTTTTTATAATTTTCGAGGCTACCAAGAGGCATTTACAGCTAGATGACTCCATAGGATCCACACAATAGCCCTTTGAAGGCGTCAGGGGTCAGTGTTGGAAAAGTGAAATTAAAATTGTGGAAGATTTGAGATTTCCGTAAAATATTTCATGAAATTTTACGAAGTGTTGAAAAACATGAAACCTATGGTTACAGAGGCCTGATATGCACCACGCACTAAAAAAACACCAAAAAACCGAAGCAATCGATCTGCCTTCCATTTGATTTCAAAAAATAGTTTTCAATACGTTTTAGAGTTTTCTGAACATTCACGAGATATTTTACTTGAAATTTCAATATTATATTAATCATGAAAAATTGAAACCCTGGAGGACGCCCTTTGGGATTAAGCCGCCACGGCCAGGGGGCGTATCCTTCAGTTTTTAGCAAATCAAGAAGACTCAATTGTCAAAATTCGACCCTGCCAACAATGTTATACTTATGCATGGACTTCAGCCTAACTTCACTTTACGTTGCGTAATTTCCTGTCAAGTTTAATTTTTTTTTTTAAAGAATATCCAAACAGCATACTGCCTTGAAACTTCCTGCATAATTTCTTAGCTTATGCAGAATATACTGACTTAAACAATTTCAAATTAGAATGACGATTACTTTTCTGTTGAAAAAATCTAAAATACAGAGAAAACTAGGAAGGTTTGGTGTAGTTAAGTTGATTTCAGGTACATCCGTCTATTTTTACAAGTTTCTGCCCATGAATTAACTAAATCGCTCGTTGTCATGGCAACGGTGGGCGACGCGACGCGGACCTGGCGGTATGCTGCACCCGGCGAAAGCAAAAGTGATTTATGTCCGTAATAAAGTTCAAGCAACAACTCGCCTGGCAACTGAATCGGCGCTGAAATTTATTTATTGCAAAATCGATAGCTTGAATTCGTTCGACTTGGTCGCCACGATCATATTGTTCAGGAATTGGTTCGGTCTCAGTTGGTGCGATTTACTGCCAATAAAAATGCCTGGACTTTCTGCCCTTGAGCATCAACCCTAATTTTTGTAGCTCTATTTCTCGTTTCCGACGAGCGATCATAGGCAAGTTTTGCAATGCCACCAATTCAAGATTCGTACTAGCGATTTGCCATTTTCCAACCAATAAAGAATAAATAAGTGAAATATTTGATTGACGAGTCAGATGCTCCAGTCACAAAACATTGTTTTGGCGAGGTTTAAACATAGGGATAAGCAAAAAATCTGTGCCAACATGAAGTTTTTGTGTTCATTGTTGACGGAGGTATCGCCCATCAAGAAATAGGGTGTATAACGTCATTTACGATGGTAGTGCATACCGTGATTTCTTCCACCTAGAATTTATAGATCAGCCATGCCCTTATCACTCTTGGCGGTTTACTGTTTGGTTGAAGAAACCCCAGTATCCTCTCCAGGGGTGTATAAGGGATAAGGAATAAGGTCATCATTCGTATTTTTCGATGGGCGTTATCTCCTTTTTGAAAAAGAAAGTCGTTTTGGCAACTTTCATTCATTTTGGCTTACTTAGGGGCTTAAACTATGAAACAATCGGTGGTAAGTGCATCTGACCTACTGCAGTAGAGTTTCATTGAAGGCTCTATTATATTGCTGGGTCACATTTTTGCGCCAAATTTTTGAAAAATTTAATTGTTTGAATGAAAATGTGAAGTGCCACTTTAAAATCTTGGGGATAGGGGGTGCTTTAAAGTGCCATCATATGAGGGTTAAAAAAATGCCACTTGATACAAAGGTTTAAAAGGAGCGTTGCCACTCAAAAGAGATGCAAAAAATATCAGGAAGTGTAATTTTGAAATAAAATTTCCTCATAAAATTATTTTTTAACGAAATTAAATTAGTGCCGCATTCACTTGAATAACCTTGGGCAAGACACGGCCAACTCAAGCACCTTCGCCAAGTATTATAATGACGTTATAATTGCACCATTCCTACATGCGCCAAACTGCGGCTACCAGGTGTAATGAGCACGCATGCACTGTGAATGATAGATGAGAATAATTAATTATGACTGCAGTATTATAAGCTAAGCAGAGTTGCGAATTTTCCTTAAAAAAAAAAACTAATATTACAAAAAACCCTCTCAGGATTATTCCTCTTGGGTTGATTGAAAGCTACCTCAAGAATTCGAGCTGATCGAATCCACTCAAAAAATTTGGCGTATTTTGATTCGTGTGGGCATCATTCTACCTACCGGTACCAAACCTACGTAAAAAGGAACGGATGCAAAAATAAATTTTCTGATTCAAGTCTTGAGAGTCTTCTACGAAGAAGATGAAAACATGTTATATATAGGTATATCTAAACGATGGGCCTTCGTAAATGTATAGAACAGTGGCGAGTCGTGAATTATCGATTTATCGATATTACCCCATTTGAGGCCATGGTAAAGAATCGATTATTAAGGTGTCCTTACGATTGTTTTCCATATGTTTAAATGGCTGATCAATCGATATATCGCAACGCACGTCAACGTCACCGGCATGAAAATATGTTTAATCTTACAAAGACGGTTTGCAACATTGAGCGTTTCTACTTTCGGATTCCCAGCACGACATCATCGATTGGTTATGGGCAAAAAACAAGGTCATTAGAAAGATTGAACATCAATGTTGCAACGGGTTTTGTTAAGAGAAAAAAAAAAAATGTTATAAACGAAGAAAAACTCTGGCTTGTATTCAAAATGCTTGGTATCAAAAGTGGAGTCCAATTTTCCGACTTAGAACTTTGGTTCCTATAACTCGAAAACTTCGATGGACCGTATGAATCGTAGTTTGGAGATAATTGTAATGGCTTCTTTTGGAATCATTAATTGGCGCTCTTACTGAACTGGAATTTTTGACCCTTGAGAGCAAAAACTTATTTGAAGAAACGATTTTCCACAATTAGCGCTAAACCTTTTGGTGGAGTTTCAGTCGTACGTTGATTCTAAAATAATCTTATAAAAATGTGTCGTAGAGTTTTGTTCTTCCGAGGATAGCCAACTCTAGTTGTCTGGTAAAAGGACACCATCATCCTTCAAAAGAGTCTGAGAAAAAATTAAAAAATACAGAAGGGTCATAAGTGGATCCACGCATTAATTTTTAATGATGCCTACAAGAAAGATATAATAGTAACGTATATATAATCTTTTGGTTTAACAGCCTCTGATGCAACATAGTGTTAGGTGTACTAAAATTAAGGCGCGTGAAAAGAGGGTGATCAGGGAGGTTTATTAGTTGTGCTAAAATCGTAAAATTACAGTCAAAGACTTGCTACGGCTGATTTTAAAACATCTTGACCTTTGACCCTTTTCTCAGTGCATGACCGCGCTTCAAAACCAAAATCGATGAAATAGCGCTGCAGAGCGGAACGGACATCGAGAGTCGAAATTGTGAGTGCTGCAAGACCAAACCACAGACAGATAGCATTAGCGAGCAAAAATGAGGCTTAGTACGTGCATGTTTTTTCAGAGTGAAGAGCCGCTACTATAAGTACCTTTTGTTTAGTGCACGCCAATAAATTCCGAACGCATGAACCGCTTTAATAGAAACTCAGGGAAACCATTAAAATAAACCCTCCGCACAAGTACATAATCTACATTTGCGTCACTGTGTAGCTGTGACAGACATCTGCGGTGTAATAAACCTGAACGCATTTTATTTATTTTTATTATAACTGGGTGGATCGTTGAGTGTTACGATGCGGTGGGGTTGGTAGATAGTAAAAGCATTAAGTGCGAACGCAGTTACACGGAACGTATAATAGATGCAAACCCAAAGCCTCGGTCATCACAAACGGAGTCTAACGCTTATGGTTTATCACGATAATTAATATTTTACATCACCCTCGCCCACTCCCCTCCTCTCGACTTCCTCCGCTGCCCCTTTTTGGAAATAAAACTTGACAGTGAACTACAATGTATGACCGAGTTCGTTATTCGTGTAGTTTTATGCCACCGTCGCTCTGCCGTGCTAAGGAAAAACGCCAAATGAGCCTTCAGGCGTTGCCTAATTTCCCCTGGCAAATCACTAATTTTCAGGAAAAGTTTTGAATGTTTGTCTACCAATTTCTCAAATAATTTTGTTTGTAATTAGATCTAAAACGTCTGCCAATTTTAAGAAAAAATCTTTATAATTTTTCTCAAAAATAAACATATTATCAAAGGAAATTTGGTAACTCTCGAATGTTCATACGGCGTTCTTCCTTAGCACGACAGCGCTGTCCCTGCTCGGAATTTCAATTGGCTCCCCGAGCTTTAATTCGTAAGGCTAACGACTGTTTCTATTTCGGCCGTTACTTCGATGGTGTTAAAACCAGGTTTGATCTCCTGTATCTGACATGCAGACATTAATGTTACCCTATCAATGTCCATACAGTGTGGTCCGTCTAAACCTTGAAATGAACACATGGAGTCGTCTCAGATTTTCTTGTTCAACAAATTCTGCAAATAGCAGGTGGTGAAAGTTTTTAACCGGCTAATGATGATGTCATGCGGACCTTCCGGTACGACGCGAAAACTTCAAACGGATTCCTAAGTCTTAATTTGCGCTGAGCAGGTTTTGAAAATTATGCTAAGAGGTTCATCACAAACATGCCATTTCATTAGCTCGCATCAATTTTAAGTTCTCTATGTGACGGGCCCTGAGAAAATGGACTCTAGCATGAGGAGGTAAATTTTTCAGAAGAGTTGTTTTAAGTCAAGTTTTATGAGTAGAAGTTATTTTGTAGTGTGCGTCTTTACTGGAGGAACCCTGCCACGTGCCGGCGGCCATTTAAAGTTTTGCGTGAAGTTATGCAATCAAAATGACTTATGTCTACCGTGGTGAATTCTTTGAAAAGGGTAGCTCAAAAATGCGTAAATTCAGTATGAAGACAGTAGAGTTAGGAGTGAATTGCAGACCTTTCCATTGGTTTTCTCGTGATTTTTCTTTCATCATTTTTCATAAAAAATATAACTTTTCTTCTTGCTCTGGCAGACAATTGCAACAGATCCAACGAGCTTAGAAGGCATAAAAAAACTTTAAAAAAATGCAGTTCCTGAGTATCGATGTTAATGCAAAGGCTTTGAAGAATTTTACGCAAGGAAAGCTTTGATTCATAAAAAAGAATGAAGTTTTGGTCTAATGGAATTTGCTGGAAATGCGTCTTTCAGTCTGCGACGCCACATCTGTACTAATGGAAACACGTTCATGTTGAGGGGAGTTTTTGTCACTCTTAATACAGTTTGCAAACAAAAAAAATCGGAAGTAAGTAAATGAGAAACTTTTCCAAGAAAAGCGTCTGCGTATTCCTATCCACACTTCATTTGTACTCATTGTGTCGAAAAGTATGTGCATATACTTCACATTAAGGTAAGAATCAACGATTTGATGAAAGGGAACCGCCATGCAATGACGCCATGCAATAAATTAAATCGATGATGAGACTGCAGAAATGCTTATCTCGTTTTGCGGCGTTGCACACTTCCTGTCATACTTTACATATTTTCTACATGGAAAACAACTGAACGTCATTTTTTTAAAATGTTAGTGATTTTCATTCTATTTATGAAGAATATTCTGTGAAAACTTCAAGCCTCTTTGTTGGTTTCGGGTTTCTTTTAAAAAATAAAACAGGGGCGGGAATTTCGAAACACCGCGATACACATTTTTGCAGTTCCATTGTCGCTTTGCAACTCAAGGGTCGATTTCTTTAAAGTGTACCTTCCAGATGACCTTGAAATTAAAGTATTAATGCCTTTCTGCGGGTATACACTTATCTGTCCCTGCTGTTAAAACATTTTTTTGGTTAAACGTGAAACAAATTCTATCCCAACTGCTTTTTGATCTTTTCCGTCGAAGGAAAATTCTCTTTACCAATGCAGTTTCAGGGAGACAGAATTGTGCTTCATCGTTCCGGGTCTAACTTGTGAAAACCAATGTGCCGGCCTCCACTTGTGGACATGGCGAAGTGTATTTAAAAATATACAACTCAATAAAACGCATAAATACGCTGCCGCGATTGTTGCGAAGTTGGCTCGGCGAAGCTCGGCTCTCGTCTCGCGATATAAAATGGCCCGACAAGCAGTAAATCAGCGACGAAACAGTATCATTACAGCCGGTTCAAGAATGAGAAACACCCATAAATAAGCGGTGGAAAGATTTATGATGAAAAGTTATATAAAACACCCATATTATGCCGGGCTGTCTTTACCTCGACACTGTAAGTCTGGCAAAAGGATACTAAAATATGATTTATAATTTCCGAGATAAGGATATCAAGCTGGGGATGGTGCTAACTTCTGATAAGAGCGCCGTCCTACGACACTTGTCTCCCTCCTTCCGGCGTGTTTCATTACTCAAAAAGTGGTTAAAAGCTTCCTAAAACAAGCTTTTATCTCCGACCATGACTTCCTAATTTTAAATAATTTTCGCCGCCGTTATAGTTATGAGCCCGCGCTCTGTCGCAACCCCCTCGACATTCAATTTGCCCACCCTTTTGCTCTACGTTAATGTTGCTACTCCCCCTCCCCTCCTTACCCCTTATGACTCTCATTGTATTCTCATTCTCAAGGCAAACTTCCCAGTGCATCATGCGCATCGGTGATATATTGACTAATAATCTTACAAAACAGCGTGCATCGTAACAGTAAATTTTTGAACAGAGCTAATAAATTAAATCCTCATCGAAAGTCATTAAGACATTATTTTAAGGAATATATTGGAAGAGGACTGGTTAAGTCGAACTGGACGGTCAAATTCAGCTGAATTTGAAAGTTCAAAAAAGTTAAAATCCCGCACTGAGTCCCGTAAGAAGGCATACACCCGTACCGTATCGTAAAAGCCGTGGACAGCTCTCAGATTTCGCCCGCAACATCGAACGTATGCAACCCGACTCACCGCGCAGAGTTAAAATAGTTGCATGTTAGGTCTGAACCCAACTTCGAATATTCTTCCATTGTTGTACGCTCCGCGCATCATTCAAGCGTCAAAACCTTTTGGAACAGCCGATTTATACAGCGTTATTTTGTTTGTTTTCAGTTAGATGAGCAACCTAGAGGAAGTTATACGGGTCTTCAATAATTCCAATTCCAAAGGATTATAAACAGGAAATCGCGTTAGTTAAATTTTTTTCTTGCTAGAGAGAAAGACTGAAACTAATGTATTCCGCTTCACTTGGATATTACGAGGACGAGAGCCTGAAATATTAGTTAATTTGCACAATTACTAATGAAATCACGTTACACCATATGACATGGCCGGCTTCACCTACTTGCCGCAAATGGGCCGCCTGTGTTTTGCCACTCCCTTCTCATTCGTTTTGAAACTCGATAAAAACCATCAAATGAACGTGTCAGCGGGGGAGGGGTGCATAAGATGCATTTACTCGTGTTGAACACATTTTTTGGGAAAGCCCTATCAACACTACTAGCAAAAGTTCACGGAACTTTGCGCGAAAGTTAAGTTCCGTAAACCTATCTCTGTGTGGACAAGGCTTTCCATTCATAAGAAATGAACAAAACAATTATGAAAGAACAAACATAAATGCGGTTTAATGATTTTAACTTCCGCCATCGCGCCGCGCAGACCGCACCGTGTTGGACACAATGCGTGAAGTATTCACGCAGTCTTGTAGGCGCTATCCGTTTCAAGCTGACCGCAATGACCACACTGTGTTTGATGCAACGCGTGAAGTATTCATGCAGTCTTGTAGGCGCTAATATGTGTTATATGCCGATCGCCGCGCCGAGGGCTTCTCCTTCTCATCTCAAGTCCTCGTTATCATTTCTCTCTAAGTCGCGCCGTTCCAGGCCAAATTGTGTCTTTGGTTTCTCTCTTAACTCGACTTATTGAGGGTGCTGTCTCTTGTATCACTAAGAGACGACAAAATTAGAAATTACTATACTCTCAGGAAATGAGAGATTTCGTAGCCTTTTCTCGTTTGTAATGTTGTTTTTATAAATCCGATTTTTTTTAAAACCTACACTTTAAAAAATTACAAATTTTTGCCGCCCCTTAGATTTACCGCCATGGGCCGCGGCCCATGTGGCCACCCCCTTGATCCGGCCGTGCCATAAGATACAATCATAGTACCACAATCATATTCTGCCGTGCCAAAGAAAAACGCCATAAGAACATTCAGCATTTGCCAAATTTCCGTCAGTAAAACAGACATTTTTGACGATATTCATATATATTTTTCCTTGAAATTTTCAGATATTTTGGATTAAGCCCCGTGCAAAATTTTTTGAAAATTTTGGGAGGAAATATTCACAATTTGCCCAGTAAATTCGGTTTTTATCGAATGAGACTTGGCAACGTTTAAAGGTTCATACGGTGTTCTTTCTTAGCACGGCAGTATTACCACAATCATATTACCACAATCATAGTAATCATAGTATACTAATCAAGTTTAAGTACGTTATTTTTACTCATATTGAAGTCCTAGAAAAGTGTCTCGAAAGATCTGAGAGGACTACTCTCACGCTGGGATTCCTTTTCAGACGTGTATTGCTGAAGTATGAATGGTGAGGTTGTGTAAACATTTAAACCGAATATGTTTGAGTGTGCTCTCTGAAGCAGACGCGCTCTCGGATGGAGGAGTCTGAGTGAGTTCGTATGTCAGGGAGACAGCCAGTCAATCTTCAATAAACAACGTGGATGTTGAAAGGAAACACCTGCATTTATATCCGAAGAATATTATTTGACGAAACCATTCTGCGCCACAAAAACGGGTAGAATACGTATAGTCAATGTATTGATTTTCAGGAAATCTAATGTTTTCTTCTCCTGTTTTCTTTTTTCTCTCGAATGTGAAACGGCGGAAAGCACAGGATAAAAAAAATTCGCCTTCAAATTTTTGTATAAGCAATAGTAACTACCGTAATTGGTAGATTACCAATACATTGTAGTTATCGCGGCCTTATTTTTAAGTTATCATCTCGAAGAAATCAAAAGTTACCTCTATAAATCAAGGGAAAGTTGCAATGGAATGCGACAATGTCGTACCCTGAACACGACAAACTAATAGTTGGAATACCTTTCTCTTAAAATGGCATTGTTTGAACTTGAAACCTCCAACCGCCGTTACTGCGAGTTGATTTTCGCATTGTAAGGTGTTTTTTATACCAAAATCTTTGTGGCACTATCACTTTAAATTCCTGGTAATGATTCGATTTACAGTTTTTGTAGAGAAGTCGATAGCTAAGTAACATTATCGCCTATCGCCTATCTGCAAACTGACGATATTGCAGGAAAAAGAAGAAACTTTGCCTTTTTTTGTAACTTTGACGTTAGATTTGCAAATTCTCATATTGTCTGTAGCGCCTCTACCGTCTACAACGCTCCCATGCGGAATTGGGAAAAACTACAGACATCAGCTTGCGCATTTGATACTGAAATATGCGCGGCAAAATCGCTCACTCATTTTTGCCGACATTGTCAAATAGGCGGCACTATTCCATACTGCCATGATAATGAAGAACGCCATATAAATATTCGAGAGTTGCCAAATTTACCCAAGGTAAAACATGAATTTTTGAGGAAGGTAATGCAATTTTTTTTTTTGTAATCTGCAGATATTTTAGATTAAAGTGCGAACAAAATTGTCGAAAAAATTGCGGGGAAAAACAGACAACCTCCCCCAGTAAATTAATTTTTATCGAAGGAAATTTGGCAACGCCTGGGGATCATACGACGTTTTTCCTTAGCAAGGCAGCATAGCCCTCGTAATGTCCCTTTCCCCATGAGCGGCCACAAATCGAAATGATAAACCGGGAAAGATTTAGTATCATGGCGTATTAAGTCGGGTGGCTGAGTACTTAGCCTCTACTTTTAATTTTTCGTTAGGAAGCGTGAAGATTAGCCCCCCGCAATCATTGACAAATGGACGGAGACGGGGTGATTTTTCCTTCCGACAGAATGAAAAGAAAAACCCGGGGAGTGAAGATAAAGTTGGCGCCATTAGGGGCATGGGTGGTCTGATGAGCACGTCAGCAAGGTATCACTACTTGTGGAGGAAACTTTCAAAAGATGATGAGTTCCTCACTACTCACCGACGTCCCGCTGCGCTGAGACGGCAAACGTCCTGAAAACATCCACGCGGACCGGCTAAGCCAGCTCAAACATTGTTGTCTGCTTTATCATAATTCATTATTAAATTTTCATTTTTTTTTCTATCATAGTTCGAGTCCATCAAGCGTTTTATCAGCCTGTATATCTTCATACACGGATTGATTTCTTGCATGCATTTTTGGCGCGATCAAAACGTTAATCCAGGCATTAAGTCAGTCTCGCCGCGGATTTAAAGTCCTTACCGTGCTCTAAATTATTGTGCAAGGGTTGAGTAAAATATTTAGACGCAAACACGATACTTGAAAGTGAATGACAGAAAGGTAATTTTAATGGCAAATGACGTTTGATTATGTCTCTTTAACAAGGGTCTTATGTATGGTAAATGGGATCATATCTCACACTTCACATCTCAGCTAACGTAACCTATTAGTTTCCCAGCTCTATTGGAAAGCTAAATTTAAGCTGTAAGTATCCAAACGCGAAACATGGCTAATTATTACTTTAGCTTTATCGTATCGAACGGCCAATTTACGAGTTCGAATACAAACAGGGTTAATTATTAGGGATTCTGTAATGGATTTTCCGGTAATTTTTTTTTGAGATGTGCCTTTGAGGGTATCCACTCCATTTTTGGATCGAACTTACCTGAATGGAAAGCTATATTTCTTTTTTTGACTACGCAATCGATAAGCAATGAATGAATAAATCTCAACTAATCAATAGCTCGATGTTTGTCGATTTTAGAAATAAAATTCACTTTAATAATCTCAAATCAACTAAATAGCTTCATTAAAACAACCTTTGAAAAAAAAGGCCATGAAGTCGAGCGAGTCAAACATGATTTAATTTGTAAGCATCGATTTATCGAATGACATAGTATCAAAGGTATACTTCGGAGGTTTTGACTCAAAATGTTTGGCTCTATTTGGAATTTTTGAACTTTCTGGCCTTGCTGTCCCCGTAAAATAGTGTTGACCCAGCACCTCCGCGCCACCTTATTGCTTACAGTTTAGACCGCATTTCTGACTGTATTTTCTCCTTCGGAAGTTTTGTAGCTTGGAACCACCATAATAAGATTTTGTTATCCTCGGATGCTCTCCATTTGAGTTTGAAAATGTGAGATGGGACTTGGCAATTTGGCATCGTCGGGCCTCTCGCTGAGTCGGAGCCGTGGATCACACCATACCGACAGTTTCTTAACTCAATGTTCACCCGTCCAAACATGACAGGCTGACAGCTAAAGAGGCTCAACCCTGTCAATTTAAATAATCGACTCAACTTATAATACACACTATTAGATTCCTCTAACTTGTTGAGGTTGTCACTCGGCTGAATGGTACCCCTGCGGCCTCCGAGCCGGCCCGATTACAAAACACCTCATAATTGAGCGGTCCGTCAAATCTTAATTGAATTCGTATCAAATCAGATCTCGGCCTCCATTTAAACATCTCATCTCTCGCCGAGATTGTTTTACTTTATCCGTTTCGCGGCACATATCTCACCGACCCGGCTTTTCCGCCTTC